>JBCNJP010003775.1:0-13000 GCA_039602395.1 Deinandra increscens subsp. villosa | reverse complement strand
CTGAAACGTGAAAGGGAAGTACGGTCTGGCTGAAGACCTTAAAAACTTAGCGCTAACTGGGAGGCAACCCAGGGGTTTGATTTAATTTTGTTCATTTTTGGTGTGTTTTCGTAGTTTTGTTAGATTTTACGTTTTTGTGTGTTTTCAGGAAATCGGGAAGCTCGGGAGTGAATCTGTGCCATAAACTGCATTCCAGGTAAGTTTTAATGAAAATTTTGCAAGACACATGCTCGGTGGGGCAAAAGTGGTGTTTTACCAGAGATAGAAAAATTTTGAGGCTCCAAAATTTCCAAACTTTCTGCCAAAATAGGGCAAGGGCGGTACGCCCTGGTTGAGAAACATCAGGGCGGTACGCCCGGATTTTTCATCAAATTTACGGAATTTTAAATCGAGGCGTTACGCTCAAGGTGTTTTCACCTGAAGCGGTACGCCCGGAAATTTTCAGAATTAAATGAATGTTAATTTTAGGGCGTTACGCCCACCGCTTTGCAAGCTTGGGCGGTACGCCCGGATTCTGAAAGAAGAAAAAAAATATAAAACCAGCGGCGGGTCTCCACCACAACCCACCGCCACACTGTTTCTCTCCCACATTCACCGAACGCCACCACCGAAGAAAACCGCCACCACCCAACAACACCACCACCACCGTTTCTCGCCCCGCACCACCGCACCATCACCACTGTTTCTGTTCTTGCACACGAGTCACCATCAACCACCGCCGTTCGCTGCGTTATCTTGCGATTCCACGACCGCCGACGTCGGTGACTGACCATCGAGCATCACCTCCACGTACCTTCGTTCATACCGAGCTTTGCAGGTTCCGATTTTTTGTTTTGTGTTTTAATTTTGCTTAGCCTAGTTCGGTTTTAGTTTAGTTTAGTTCTTTGTTAGTTTCGAGCGAATAAAACCGATTTATAACTACTTTGTGTGAGATATTGAGGTTGATCGAGTGTGTTATTGGTTAGAATGGATCGGTGTATACCGATTTCGTTTTTTTTTGCGAAATAATTTGGGCGGCGTACCGCCTAGGGCTTCAATGTTCGAAGCGGTACGCCCCAGATTGCTTTTCAGGCTCCTGTTACTTAATTTGGGCGGCGTACCGCCCCACATGCACCATTTCTGGGCGGTACGCCCTGGGATGTTTTTAACAGAATTTACAATTTTTCCCAAAAACCCAAAATTTGTCGTTTTTCATTTCCAATTTCAGTTTTATTTTTCTTTTTAGCTTAATTTTTGTTTTTCTTTATAAAATTTTTGAAAAAACCAAAAAAATTACAAAATCGAAAAATCCAAAAATAGTTTGTAAATGTGACAATCAATTGCAGGAAGGCCCGGTTTTACATGATTATTGCTATTTTGTGCTAACTTGTTGATTTCAGGATGTCGGACCGCCAAGGGTCTAGTTCCGGGACACGTGGTCCCAAGAGGAGACGTCGTGGAGAGCCGGATGCTGCTATTCCGGTCCCCCCATTCAGACGGAGGATTATCAGCTACTGGGGGCCAGAGATTTTGCCAGAGGCCGATGTGTTGCCGCCACCAGTCGCGAGGAGGAACCACGCGCACCACTCGTTCTTGAGATTCGAGCGCGACTCGCAGGAGGATAGGCAGATGCGGCGGTTTGTTCAGATGCCGCTATTACATCATAGGACGATCGACTGGGGTTTGTTGGCTCAGCTAGGACAGCTGGAGCGTATTAGAGGACTAGTGACTGATCGCTGGAGGAGGGCGTTGACACCGGACGAGCATCAGTATGTCGAGTTGACAGTAGAGTTTCTATCGACTTTCCAGGTGGGCCCTGGGAAGTTTGGCGACGGGAACGCCCTGACTTTCGCTCTTGGCCGTCAGACTCATCACATGAGTATACCTGAGTTTGCGGTCGTGTCAGGGTTGTACACCCAGGAGGAGGTAGAGGAGCCGGCATTTGCAGAGCTGCCGAGGGGGCTGTTTAGCCGACCCCACCCACAGGGGGTTACTGACTTGCAGCTTGCTGCATTTTGGGATGAGATTGGGGCAGTTCCGTTTTTTGAGAGCTTGGTGGAGTCACAGATTAGGGATCCTGTTCTTAGATACATTCATAGGATCGTTGCGTGTACCATTCTCGGCCGCCGTTCCGGTGTCGAGAAGGTCACGAAGTTGGATTTGGCGGTGCTACGCTCGATTGTTGGAGGCCATGACCTCAACATCGCTGGAGTGTTGATTTCGTCGTTTGCTAGGCGGAGGACATCTGGATCAGGGGTACATCTGAGTATGGGGCCATATGTGACGAGGTTAGCCAGGAGGTTGGGTGTATTTGAGCCGGGTAGGTATTTGGAGGCACATCTGACTAGAGGGGCGGAGACGTCTCATTATGAGTTGGGCGACATGAGGTTGGCCAAGATGGTCACCATGACTGATCCCCCGCAGTGGGAGGCCGTGCGAGATAGGGTAGTTCAGGGTGATGAGGCTGCTAGAGCCGCGAGGCGGCATAGGATTCTACACCAGGTGGAGAGGCCTTTGAGGCCGAGACCAGAGAGGCCGCCGAGGGCTGATCAGGTCACTTTGGATATGGTGCAGGAGACGGTTCTAGACTATGTGGATGTCAGATTTGAGAGGATAGAGAGGGCGATGCGCTGTATGATGGCTCATCAGGGGATGCCTATCCCTGATTTCTTCCAGGAGCCTGAGGGTGCTGATGAGGGTGATATTGGAGGAGATGCTGGAGGTGGTGATGAGGATCTTGATGCTGGTGCTGGAGATGGAGATGATGGTGCTGGGGGTGATGAGGAGTAGTTGCTTGCATGCTGATATCACTGCTGCTGCTGATCGGTTTTGTTTTCTTACCCTGTACTTTTTGGTTATTTTGTTTTCATGATACTGGTCTGTACTTAATACTATATGATATCTGGGGGTACTGTACTGGGTAACCGGTTGGGGTGGTTGTGTTTTATTTTGCTTGTATATATATGTGGTATGATGTGTTTATTTCTTGGTAGCACCATGGTTGAGATGTGATATCCCTACATTACTTCTTCCATCCGATTTCTGGAATTCACGATCTACGCGAGAGGGTGTTGGACGACTTCTGAGGAGCTTTTCACGATGTTATCAGGGGAGTGTGTTCCAACTTTTGTTTTTTTATTTATTTATTTATTTTTCTTTTTATTTATGCATTCTATTTTATCTTTATTTTTATTTTAATTTCACCGTTCGTGTCTGTATATTCGTCATGTGCGTGTTTCCTATCACATTGAGGGCAATGTCGATCTTAAGTGTGGGGAGGGAGACAGGACGTCAGTTTTTAGTAGTTTTTCAAATTTTCAAATTTTTAGGTAGTTGTTTGTTTATTTTTTTTTAAAAAAAAAAAAAAAGTAAAAAAAAAACATAACAAAAATCCAAAAAGATTTTGCAATTTTTGAGTCATTTTTTAGTTTAAGTGTTTGAGTCAAAAATCTGTTTTGAGGGAAATTGCCGGTACATGGAAAATGATAGTACAATTGGGAGTCAGTTTTCAAAAATAAAAATAAAGAAAGAATAGGGAAAGTGGTAAGAAAAGGAGAGAATGGAAAATATATCTAATTTGTGATGTGTCGGTAGGCCCAGCTGATTTAGTAAAGCTTAATTATCCCTTGGTGTTTATTTTGTGTATAAATATGTAATTAATTCAGTTGCTAGTGGGTTCCCATTTTAGAGGTAATAGTGAGGTTGAAACTGATGATTAGGAGGAAAAAGACCTTTTTAAATTAGAAACTTATATATCCTCAGAATAAACTGGCACGTTATGATCTTTTTGCGAAAGCAAATCCGAGAAATAACGGCGCCCCATCTTTCCATATTTGAGCATAGTAGGTTAATAAATTGGTTAATGAATTAGAGTGAAGGGACAAAATACTCACGTACGAACTCGAGGATAAGTATCCTCGTGGTAGAGTGCCTCTGATGATGTTCCGGATCTCGCGGGCAGAACACTCACGTATGATTTCGGGGGTAAGACCTTGTGAGAGAATGCCTCTGATGATGTCCGTTGGTAAGTGATAGTTAAAATTAACCAACTATAAGAAAAAAAAAATAATAAAAAAAAAGAGAAAAAAGAAAAGAAAATGAAAAAAAATAGAAAGCAATAGTAGAGAAATAAATGCTCAAGCAACTTCATTATCCATTCAAATCCATCATTCTTGGGATATATGAGTATCTGGTTTAACTAGGGTGGGGAAAATATAAATATTCTATCTGTATTACCCTTTGCTTTGACCGAATTTGAGTTGGGATTAGACTAAGCTAGGACTTTCTGAGTGTGGGACACATAAGCAGGTTGAGACTTTATTCGGTAAATTATATAAACACCTTGGGGGCTCAAAGATCAGTGGTTGGGTTTAGTCGGACAGAAATATCGGCGATTGCAATTAGTATATATAAATACATCTGGGAATGTGGAATTGAATTAGGTTGCTAAATGTTAAATGTTAAAAGATTTTGAGATTGATTTCCCGATTATGATTCCATGGCAGTTTTTCCGAGACGGAAAAAGTCAAGTGTGGGGATGTGATGTTAGTCCAATTTGTCGTTATTATTGTGTTTAATTTGTTATATTTAATTATAATAATGATTGGATTATGTCGCATTTTCACGGGTTTTTGTGTTGTGAGGTACCGTAAGCTAAATGAGCTAAAAGTGGGGTTTTATGAAGAACTGGAAGCTGCTGGTACAAGGATCGAGAATTGTGCGGGAACGAGTGAAGACTTAGAAGAAATTGAAGAAAGTTCCTGAGATCCAGATCTGGGCGGTACGCCCAGAGAAGCAGAGATTAGGGCGGTACGCCCTGAAAGATTAGAGATGCAGCCGGAAGAGTTAATCCGGGCGGTACGCCCAGGATTGCATAACCTGGGGCGGTACGCCCCAAATCGGTCGACAGAAGAAAAATTAGGGTTTAGTATTTAAACTTGTTCTTTAAGTTTTGTTTGATTCATGCATTGTTTTAGACGACCAGAGGCTTAGGGTTTGCGAATTTCACCATTGTTTTGGAGATTTTGAAGCATTCTAATCATTCGGTACGTTATTTTAATGCAATCTTTCAATAAAATCATGTTTGTTTCATCAGCCATGTCCGGCTAATCCACCACTAACCGCTTTTGGTGATTGGTTGGTGGATTCGTTCTATGACTAACCTATTATTAAACTAGTTACCCGCATGCTAAACTGTTTAACCTAACTAGTAATCTAGGGTTTTAGTGGTCCCCTGTTTATTGATCCAGCACTTTCTTGCGGCAGGACTAACCAGCCCATTAGGAATTTAGGTTATTAGGTCAGGGAGGCAATTGGGGGGCATGTCTATGTGTCGCTAGGAAGTAATTAGGTTTGTTTAGATCGGTAGCCAACCAGGATCCAAAAGTGGTTAGATTTGTCTCATTTGATAGTTCAATCAATTTTTAGGTTAAAGTTAGTTATTTGGTAGTTAATTCACCTCAATCAAATCAAAACAGCTAAGTGGCAACCCTAGGTAATTTTAGGTTAATTAATCAATTTAGTTAAGTACTTAGTCAACTAGTTAAGATCCACATATTCCCTAGGTTCGATAACCCTTGCTTCACTACTACATAATCAATCTAAGTTGGGGATTTGAAACGGCCTGACAAACCGTTATCACTTTACAAGAATACTCCTTCTCCATTAAGCATAAAGCGGGCACCGCCAACTCGGGAGCCGATGCTCTCAGCCGCCGGCCCTGTCTCCTCACATCATTGGAGGTTAGTGTTCACGGCTTTGAGTCGTGGTGTCACTTATACCCGGATGATCCAGACTTTATGAAACCATGGACCGACTGTCACGCGGGTTCTAATGCCGGGTTCCACCGGAAAGACGGGTTTCTTTTTAAAGGGTCCAAGCTATGTGTTCCGATGTCATCTTTCTGCCACGCTATTATCCTCGAATGCCATAAGGGTGGGCTTGCGGGGCATTTTGGCCGGGATAAAACGGTGGCACTTGTTCGAGATCGTTTTTTCTGGCCACGAATAGACCACGATATTACTTTACTTCTCAAAAGATGTCATGTTTGCCATATTGCCAAAACTACAGGTACGAATCAAGGGTTGTACACACCTCTGCCGGTTCCTCAAGGCCCTTGGGAGGATGTTAGTTTGGATTTCGTTTTAGGCTTGCCCCGGACTCAAAGAAAAAAAGATTCTATCATGGTGGTGGTTGACCGTTTCTCTAAAATGGCACATTTTTTGGCTTGCGCTAAGACTTTTGACGCCTCTCAAGTTGCTCGCCTTTATTTTTCGGAGATCGTTCGGTTGCATGGTGTTCCGAAGACAATCACTTCGGATCGAGATGTTAAATTCGTTGGTCACTTCTGGCGTACATTGTGGAAACGATTGGGTTCGAGCCTCCAATTTAGCAGCTCTCATCACCCGCAAACAGATGGCCAAACGGAGGTGACCAATAGGAGCTTGGGTAATCTGTTACGTACTTTGGTGGGTTCTAATCCGCGCCAATGGGATTTAGCTCTTCCGCAGGCCGAGTTTGCTTACAACCGGTCCAACCACAGGTCCACGGGCCGTAGCCCTTTTATGGTTGTTTACGGCCGAAATCCTTTCTCTCCCGTGGATCTCGCTCCTCCTATTGTGATTGATCGGTTTAGTACGGATGGGGATGTTCGAGCGGGTCAAATTCAGGACCTTCATGCACAGGTACGTGAGGAAATTGTGCGCCATAATCTCCAATATCAAGCTCGGGTTAATAAGCATCGGAAAAAGGTCGTTTTTCGGGAGGGGGATTTGGTTTGGATTCATCTACGCAAGGATATGATCGGTTTCCGCCAGGCCGCTTTGGGAAGTTGAAACCGCGTGCCGATGGGCCTTTTCGGGTGTTACAACGCATTGGTGACAACGCCTATAAAATTGATCTACCTGGGCATTATAACGTCTCTGCGACTTTTAATGTCGCGGACCTTTCTCCGTACGAGGGTGATTTTGATGATGGTGACTCGGGGACGAGTCCTTTTCAAGTGGGGGAGGATGATGGCGAGGGACGAGATCTCGGTTTCGAGACTTTGGGCTCGATTCCAAACCAAAGTGGCTAGAAGGTGGCGAGTGGGTTTTACCCGGACCGGCCCAAGATACCTCCTAATTGGCGACCGGCCCATGAGGGGTTTTAGATAATTGTTTTAATTATTTTCTTTGCTTGTTTTCCAAGTTGTGTTTTCCTATTTAAAGACTTATTTGTTTCTTTGTTTGGTTGGAGATTGTTTTGAATAAAAGATTTGTTTGGAGGTATTTTCCATTCGTTCTAGCACCAGTCCGGGAGCTAGGGTTTCTAACGTTGAGTCGCAACGTTAGGGTTTTCTCGTCTTCGACGCAGATCGAGTCGAGAGAGTACCATCACGCTATCACAATCACTTTGAAAAATATTAAGAAAATATAGGAAATCTATAGTGTTTTCTCAAATATACGGATAAATAGTAATTTTTTCCTTAGTATCATTGTATAATTGCAATGGCTTTTAATGACTTAATCTAAGAAAACGTTTTGTAAATTTCACGTTTGATTTTCTTGTTTTTGCATTCGTAGTAGTGTGCATAATTTGAAAATACATATAATGGATTGGTTTCTCAAAAACACCTATTCTAAAATCTAAATGATAATATCAGATGATATAACCCTATGCTTAATCGGCCCAAATACATAACGCATCAACCCACATCGCAACTCTCAAAGTGTCTGGGCCGCATGACATCTGGGTCGAACAAACAACTTGTGAGATTCACATTACATGAGGGAAGTTTCCTATTTCACGAGCCACAGCAACATGTATAGAGGTGCAAATTACAAATCGGTTTTTCGTTACAAACTGGTCGGAACCGGAAAGCGCAACCGGTACAAACTGTTTTCCTCGCAACCGGTTGCCCAACCAATCCTAACCGCCAGGTTTAGAACCGTTTCCTATATCGTGTACAAACCTGTGGTTATGCTCAAACCGGTTACTAACCGGTGTGTACATGTTACTTTTAATGCCGCATATAAAGCCGTTAGGTAGCCGTTGCCAACGGATTTATAGCCGTTTGCGGTGTTTTTTAATGCATTTAAACCCTCCATAATTGTATATATAGCCCAATGGTGTGTTAGATACAAAGGGACGGGTTTTATTCAACATCTAAACACCAATGATTTTGATAACTATGATATTTTGGTTTGGTGGACATTGAAACCAACGAGCTTGCACACTCAAATCCTCACCAAGACACTTGGTGAAGAGGAACCAACGAGCTTTTAGCTTAATGGTATTTGGGAAACTTAAGATCTTATGTTCAAAACCGGGTGTGAGCAACAACACTTCTCGGGCTGAATTTTTTAAGAAATAATCAAGTTTTCTCTGAAATTAGAGATTAACATATAAATAAGGTAATGATGCTATGACCAATCATGCCAGCAGCCAGTTAAAAAAAATTTGGTGAAGAGAAGTACACAAACTTACTCTCATAATATTCATTTAAAGGTTTTTTTCATAATCATGTGTGTCCTTCCGTTATTCTTCATTATTAGAAATTTACAATATCATTATTTATTAGTCTGGAACTAACTACACACCGTTATTATCATATTTAACTACAAGTAAAGCAAATAATGACCAACTCATATATAGTAAAGAACAATCATTTGCTGCAATAATTCGATCGATCATTTGTTCATCCAAATCACAAACCGTATGCTCTTACCTTCAAGAAGCAAATCAAAAGCCTTGTTGATGTCTTCAAAGTCAACCTCATGCGTCACGAATTCATCCAGTTGTAGCTCCTAAATTACAGGATCACCAAATATTATGAGTTGGTAATCTCATATATATGATAAGATTACTCATTAATTGCAAAGACAAACAATGAAATAGACGGATTATATATCATGATTACCTTATCCATGTAGCGTTTTATGAGTATTGGAATATCGGATTTTGGTTTGAGACCTCCAAAAAGGGCTCCAATGAGGGTCTTTCCTTTGTCGAGTACCTCGTGTGAATTGAAGGTCAACGTAGCCCCGGGCTGGTCAACTCCCATAACAACTGTTTTTCCCCATGCCTAAAGATATCATGGAAATATGAAGCATGTAATTAACTTCGATTAGTGCATAATATATTAACCATCTATTTCACATGCAAAATTACTTTATTTTGCATGTGAAATTTTCTAAAGAAAAAAATATGGAGAAAAGTTTTTTTTATTTATTTTTTATCAACGGAATTTTACATGCGAAATAGAGTAATTTCGTGTTGGAAAATGTGTGTGAATGAGATGTTTATTTCAAAAGAAGTTTTGTTCAAGGTTGGAAAAATGTGATTTGAGCTATCCCACATTGGTGTGGGAACAAAAGGGTAATTGGTTTATAAGGATAAACCTCAAAGGCTTTGACATCACTTGTGTCATGTTTTACTCTAGCTCATACCCTCGCGCAGGGGGGGGGGGGGGTGCGAAAAATGGCCAATCGGGTCGAAATTCTGAACGTGCGACCTGCGGACACAAATGCAGCTCCGAAACGTGTGTCCGGTGACAACACGTTTTTGCTAATTTTCGAACCAAGTTTTTAGCAGTCTTTTAATGGACATAAATGGAACATTCATTCCGAATTAACTCGTAGTAGTTAATGAATGACCTTTCGTGTTTCTATTTTTCGTGTATAAGTACACGAGTTGTGGGTATAAAGAATACACAGAAAAATTGCATTCCAACGTCTTGCTGCTGCTGCTGATCTCCGTCTACAGCTTCATTCCGACCGGTTTTCAGGCAAGTATCTCGTCCGGCTGTACACACAGTTTTGAACCGGTGTACCCTGGGAACAGACGTCGAATCTGTTTAAGGGAATTGTGTCAAACACAAGCCCGGTTCCTTCGTTTTCTTGTCTTCTACTTTCAGGGATCGTTCCTGCCATCAGTTCGTCATCCGGTTCACCGCGCCTTTGATTCGGTTAGATCGTCAATATATTTTGTATTCTTATTGTATGCTTCTAATTGTGTGACGATTAGTCATAATCGTTTTACGCATTATTGTCGGGTGTCGAATCCAACAAATAAAATAGTAATAGAGTGAACCTACTACACACTAATAATAGTATGAATGGAAGTAGGGTTCGTGTCCTCAGGGATACGGATTAACTTGAGTATACCAAAAACCTCTTAGTGCGAGTAAGATGTTATGAAAATTAATAAAAATGGGGGTTTGTAATTTTTTTGTGAAAATATAAAAATTCTAACAGAATATTGAAACGGCCGTTTCGGATTCCGTCGCGGCCGTTTTGGACTGCTGTGAAAAATTTATAAAGTTTTTTTTCTTTTCTTTTTAAGTTGCGAACGATTACGACTTAAAACGTTAACTAAATTATAAACGATATAAAAGTAATTGATGAAATAATTCCGACACAAGGGTAATTTCTCGGTTTGACTCGACTTACGATCATTAACGGGTGTGGTGCAATGACTCTTTTCTTCAAACGGTTTGTATCGGTTCTAGACGTCGAGCCGTTCTGACATCCGCTCCATTTAATGTCTAACCAAACGCCGTTCGTCGATTAGAGCCAACCGCTACTCTAAGCTCGAGCCGTTCTGATCTTAGTGTGCGGGTTGCGGTGATGGAAGAACCGATTATAATCGAGCACACACGCCGTTCGGTGTGTTCGACTAGATTATGTGATTCCATAACGAGTTAAACTCATAGACAAATTCAAACCGTTATTTGTTCCTCTTTTCAAGATTAAAAACGTTTTAAGATTTTAAAACTTGATGAACTATATTAGATTAATTAACAAAATGGCCAATTTTATTAATGAAGCTAATGTATACCCATAGATATTTCGGGTTTTAAGAGCAAGAAACACACAAACAAACCATTTAAAAGTCGAGTCTCATATCCATTTCACATAAGTGTATGAACCAAGACCAAAGAAATTAAACCCCAATGCCGGAACTAATGTTTGTTTAGCCGGACATCACTAAATTTGTTATAGCAAACGGAAAATAAAACACAAAAACTTAAAGCTTACTAAACAAAGAAATTAAATGTTGACTTCAAGAGTTGAAAAAAAAAGTTGAAATTGATTTTCTTCTTCCTCCCTTCTGTGTCCTTCGAGAGCCTTCCTAAACCCCCCAAAAGTTGAGTTTTTTTTTTGTTGTCCTCCTTCTCTAAAATCAAGTCATATTTAAAGACCAAGGAGTTTACTGTCCAAATCTTTCATTGGATATGAAATCCACCGCCCAAATCAATTTTTTGAGAGATCAAATATTTGAGAGATTTACTCAATCAAATAGATTTTTACTTCACTGACACAAGCCACCTTCAAAATGCCCCAATCATAGACTTTTCTTCCAAACTCAAATGTGAGATTACTTTCTTGTTGAGCTCACCGCCCACTTCAACCCAATGGATGATTTTTCCTTGATTTTTTTTTTCTTTTTTTTTTGTTTCACCGTCCAAATGCATGAACTAGGAAAGAAAACTTCCCTTTTTTTTTTAAACCAACTACTCACGTCAACAACATTGCTCTTTGGCTTTTTTTTTCTTGCACTCTTCACTTTAGTAGAATTATGGACATAAGTCTATCTAAAATTCAGTCCACTTGGTCTTCATTTTATTTAAATCATGACTTTGAATAGATGGATATCACATCTTTTTTTTTCTTCCTTTATTAGCCTCTCAACTCTCTCGAGCGTTCATTGTCATCTACCGCAACCGCTTCACACCTACAAAAACAATAAAAACGATCCAAAGTAGATTCCATTCCACAAAAATTAAAATATGCAAAATATTATACTAGAAGTGAAACTAATGCGCGAAATGCAATAAAATTATATCCTAAAAATGTAATAAAACATGCCTAAAAATGCAATTAACAAATCTCCTCAAGCTTAAACATTTCCTTGTCCTCAAGGAAGTCAAGAATTAGAATAAACTAAAGATAGAAAAAAAATTGAAAACAAAACGACACACACAATGCAATTTACCCCGCACCCTTCTCATTCCGAATAAGACTGTGAGCATGAAATCATATTGTTACGTTATCTTCGACCAACATGCGTAGACAAAGCCTTCAAGATTTTATTGACAACACGTACCCAATTTGCCAGTTATGGTCCTCTAACCCCATAATCTAGATTTGTAACTTCGTTTCATAAGCTTAAGTACATGATGATGTCAATTAATTAAGTGTGCCAACACCTCTCTTCACACGGTGGAAACCTTCCTAACCTCAAGGATTATAGAGAGCAAGTGGTCAATTTTTCACCACAATTATTACAAAAGATAAACAAACATCAAAAGACAAGAGATAGAACAACGAACGATATACTGGCCAATTTTTCGTCATAATTTATTCTCTTTTTTTTTTTTTTTTCATGATTTTTTTTTTCTTTCTTTCTTTCTTTTTTTTTTCTTTTCGGGATCGGCTTTCGGATGATCCTTACAAGTAGACATATACTAGACCGAGTCAAAATACAAACAAGGCTCTCAACCTATTTCTGCTAGGTCTCGGTTTCCTTATGTGATCCAATCGGTATTAGGCACATATAGTTTTATCATGTTTTGTATGTGGTAAATCTAAGACTATGAGGCACTAGCATAACGGGGCAGTATGTCTTTTTATTACTATCTTTCTTTTCTAGCATGCGGTCTATCACTAACATAACAATGTACTATCATTTTTCATGTTTCTCTCATATACCTTTCCAAGACAATCAGGATGCGTTTATTTTTATTTAATTAAATTTTTTTTTTAAATTTATCATTTTTTTTTTTGCAATGCTTAATACAAGAAATGCAACTAAATGCAACCTAGATGCAAATATGCAATACGAGAATAGAAATAAACAAGATGAGCTAAGCATGCTAAATGAAATGCAAATTAATCTAAAAAGAAATAAATGTCGAAGAAAATGTGGAATCGAAACTGACCTTGAATCTCCCCAAGCTTATAATGTAGTGTCGGCCTCAATGCTGGGGAGTATGAAACGGGATCCATGGTGGTGACGGAGGGGGGCCTTCGTGTAGATT
>JBCNJP010003772.1:0-28000 GCA_039602395.1 Deinandra increscens subsp. villosa | reverse complement strand
TAGTAGGAGTAGAATTTCATTTCAAAGTGTATTGTAATAGATTAGTTTTATTTCTTTTGTTGTAATCGTAATTATATAATATATTATTTTATTTCAAATTTGCGAACAATTTTCCTACAAACTTAAAACAAATTTTAAAAAACACCGTTCGTTTTTATAAAAACTTCATTGCCTCGAGTCTCAAAGTTGGACTTAGATTTCTCGAGGTGATTTAGTGTTTTTAAAAAGGAAATATTTTCTTTAACTCGTTTTGACTCAAAGTTGGACTTAGAGTTAGACGGGTTGTCGGTTACGACAAACTTTAACTTCCATTTGTTGGACGTTAATTTTTCTCTTTATATCTTTAACATCCATTAGTTGGACGTTATAAATTATCCTTAAAATCACCTAACCTCAATAAGTTGGAAGTTATATAAAAATCTAATACATCTCTAAATCCGTCCATTTGTTGGACTTTAATCTCTGTAAAACGTGTGCGTTTAGAGATTAAAAACTCTCTTCTACTCCTTGAAAACCATCCATTAGCTGGAGGTTTTTTCTTACGTTTTAAACGTGCGCGTTTAAATAATAATTCTGAATATTAACTTGTGTAGTCTTTTATTTCAGAAAAATGACTATTGAAGTTGTAAATACGGCCAGAAAGCCAAAGGAAACACCATCGGTTGGTACCTCCACTGGCATAACGGCCAACACCATCGCCAGTCATGCCGAAAAACCCGAGAAGTTCTCGAGTTCGCACTTCAAAAGGTGGCAACAGAAGATGTTGTTCTACCTAACCACCTTAAACCTTGCGAGGTGTCTCACAGAGTCCGCTCCCCAACTCGGTGAAGGGGAAGCCAATCCTGAAACCGTTAGTGCGGTTGACGCTTGGAAACATTCGGACTACTTGTGCCGCAACTATGTGTTGAACGGCCTAGTGGACTCTCTGTATAATGTCTACTCGGTGTTTAAGACTTCCAAAGAATTATGGGAGTCTTTAGACAAGAAGTATAGAACGGAGGATGCTAGCATGAGAAATTCGTGGTAGCCCGTTTCTTGGACTACAAAATGGTTGATAATAAAACCGTGATGAGTCAATTCCAGGAGCTTCAAATTATACTACATGAGGTCCACGCAGAGGGTATGTCCCTTTGTGAGACGTTTCAAGTGGCGGCAATGATTGAAAAGCTTTCGCCTTCGTGGCTTGAGTTTAAGAATTATCTTAAACACAAAAGAAAGGCGATGACCGTTGAGGATCTCATTGTCCGTCTTCGTATCGTGGAGGACAATAAGATGGCTTAAAAAACCACCACCATGCAACCTTCGGGTAAGGTGAACATGGTGGAGGTTGGTCAGTCTTCCAAGGGAAGCAAACGCAATGGTGGGGCCAATGCCAAAGGCAAAGGCAAAGCGGTGGAGCACTTGGCACCGAAGAAAGGGGTTTGTGAAAAAGAAGCCTCTGAAGTTCTCAGGAAAGTGCTACAACTGTGGGGGGCATGGTCATCGTGTGGATCAGTGCCCGAAACCACAACGTGAGCGCGCTCAGATGGTAGAAGATGACATGCCACTAGTGGCCATGATCACGGAGGCGTCTGCCTTCATTTCTGAAGTCAACATTGTGGGGGAGAACCCTGGCTGGTATGTTAACACCGGTGCCACCCGTCACGTGTGTGGAGACAAGTCCCTCTTTAGTACGTTTAAAGAGGCGAAGGGGACCGAGAAGCTTTATATGGGGAATAAAGCTACTGCCGACATCATGGGTGAAGGCAATGTGGTCTTGAAGTTCACTTCCGAGAAGGAACTCACGTTGAGCAACGTTCTGTACGTGCCAGAAATCAGGAAGAACCTTGTCTCTGGATGACTGCTCAACAAGTTTGGATTTCGCATTGTGATCGAGTCTGATAAGGTCGTGTTGACCAAAAATGGCATGTTTGTAGGCAAGGGCTATGCCCAAAACTCTATGTTTAAATTGTCTACTTTGGTCATTAATAAAATGGCGAAAGCCTCCTCTTCTACTTATATGATTGAGTTTTATGATTCAAACATGTGGCATGGTAGATTAGGACACGTAAATTTTAATTCAATTCGCCGTTTAATGAATTTAAAATGTTTGCCAAATTTTAACATAGACTCGAAATCAAAATGCGAAACGTGTGTCGAATCCAAACTTACAAGACAACCATTTAAATCGGTTGAACGAATAACCGAACCCCTAGACTTAATTCACACTGATGTGTGTGACTTGAAAGTCGTCCCCACGCGTGGTGGACACAAGTACTTCATCACGTTTATTGATGATAGTACAAGATATTGCTATGTATACTTACTTAAGAGTAAGGATGAAGCAATAAACAAGTTTGTCTTGTTTAAGAACTTGGTTGAGAATAAATTCACCAAGAAAATCAAAGTTTTGCGGAGTGATAGAGGAGGTGAATATGTTTCACCATTTGCGGACTTATGTGCACAAAGTGGAATTGTCCATGAGACCACCGCACCTTATTCCCCACAATCCAATGGCATTGCGGAACGAAAGAACCATACATTGAAAGAGATGATGAATGCCATGTTGAATAGTTCTGGGATGAGCCTAGACATGTGGGGGGAAGCCATTTTGACGGCTAACTATCTTTTGAATAAGATACCCTGCAAAGATAAGGATAAGACTCCTTTTGAATGACGGGCAAAACGCCATCCTACAAATACCTGAAAGTGTGGGGGTGCCTAGCTAAGGTATTAGCTCATTTGCCTAAGGTGCAAAGGTTAGGACCCAAAACCGTGGACTGTGTGTTCATTGGATACGCAGAAAACAGTAGTGCATATCGGTTTCTTGTCCATGACTCGGAAAATCCCGATATACTCGAAGACACTATCATGGAATCAAGGAATGCTTCATTCTTTGAAAATGTATTCCCGTGTTTGTCACGAGAACGCGCGATTTCATCGATACCATTAGTTGGTGGCGACACTCATGAAGAACCATTTGTTGGTGACGAGGTTTACGAACAACCATATGTTGGAAATGAGGTTCATAAACGGCCCGCATCTGATGAGGGTGAGCTTAGACGAAGTAAGCGAAAAAGAGTTGGAAAATCCTTTGGACCTGACTTCACAGCTTACATGGTGGAGGGTGATCCCAATACCTACCGCGAGGCGGTAACCTCTCTAGATGGGCCTCAATGGAAAGAATGTGAGATAAAGTCTATCTTGCAGAACCACACTTGGGAGCTTGTCGATCTTCCTAAGGGTTGCAAACCACTTGGATATCGGTGGATATTCAAAAAGAAGTTGAAAGCCGATGGCTCCGTTGATAAGTACAAGGCGAGGCTAGTGATCAAAGGATACAAACAGAAGGAGGGTCTGGATTACTTTGATACTTACTCACCTGTTACTCGCATAACCTCGATAAGGTTGGTGCTTGCTATAGCGACTTTACGAAATTTGGAGGTTCACCAAATGGATGTAAAGACCGCGTTTCTAAACGGTGATTTAGATGAAGAGATCTACATGGAACAACCTGAGGGTTTTATCGCTCCTGGCCAAGAAGGCAAGGTGTGTAGACTCGTCAAATCTTTGTATGGCTTGAAGCAAGCTCCGAAACAATGGCACCAGAAGTTTGACCGTGTCATGCTTGACAACGGATTCAAAATAAATGAGTGCGACAAGTGTGTATATGCGAAGTACACACCTAGTGGTTATGTGATTCTATATCTCTATGTAGATGACATGCTTATCGTTGGGAGTGATGATAAGATGGTCAAAGCTACTAAAGACATGTTGAAAGCGAGATTTGACATGAAAGACATAGGGCTCGCACATGTGATACTCGGTGTAAAAATCATTAGAACCCCAAATGGTATTGTCTTAAGTCAATCTCACTATGTGGACAAAATCCTTGAGAAGTTCAACGCAGGAGATAAGAGTGTGTCTCAAACTCTGGTTGATACTACCCTTCATCTTGCTAAGAATAGAGGAAAAGGGGTTACTCAGTTGGAGTACTCAAGGGTGATTAGGAGTCTCATGTATCTTATGACATGTACCAGAACAGATTTGGCTTATGCTGTGAGTAGGGGTGTCGAAAATACCCGAACCCGATTAACCCGACCCAACCCGAACCCGAATAAGTTAATTAGGGTCGGGTCTAATAGGGTCTAAAAATGTTAATTGGGTTAAGCGGGTCAACCCGACAAACCCGAAATGTTATTAGGGTCGGGTCTCGGGTGAATTTTTTTAAAAAATTCGGGTTGCGGGTTAACCCGAATAACCCGTATATTATAAGTTTATATTGGGCTTATTTTATTTAGGCCAAAATTTATAACCAACCAAGTTTATTAGTGTTTTGTAATTCAAAATTTATATTATTTTAACCTACATCGCCGTAATTCGATTCTTAATTTCGTAACTTTGAAACTCTCATATTCATCCCTCCTCTCTCGTCTGTTTCATCAGTTTAGTAATTTTCTGTGGGGTATGTGTATATTTCCTTTTACTATATATATGTTTAGCTAAACATGGGGGTATTAAAGTACATAGAGTATTAACGTACAAGATAAAATTGTACTGTGAGTTTGAACTTTGAACCGATGGTGTGGATTTTTTTTTTTTGCCTATGCGAACTTATCATGAGTAACTAATTATTATAATGAGTTAAAAGACATAAATTCGTTAGATATGATTTATTAGTTAGATATTAATTTAGATACATACATAAAATATGTTTGGCACATCCGAGTGATTCTTGGCCATGTGCTGAGCTAGAATTTACTCCATCATTTCCATTTGTTATAGATTTAGTTTTGGCCATGCGCTCTAGTAGAATTTGCACTTACAAAATTACAAAGTCAACTTTTTTATTTTTATGTTTACGATTCAGTAATTGAATGTTACATTCTTCAATTGTTGGTATAGTAAAATTATGAAATGGAGTTATATATTCAATTTCTTCAAACACAAGTTTCGTTGTAATATCTACATAACCAATCTTTTTAGTATAAACCCGACTAACCCGACTAGCCCGACCCTAATAACCCGAAACCCGACTAACCCGAACCCTGCTAACCCGCACCTTGGTAGGGTCGGGTTGCGGGTGAGAATTTTTTTAAAAAAAACCCGACTAACCCGACCCTAATAACCCGAAACCCGATCGGGTTGACCCGATTAACACCCCTAGCTGTGAGCAGACTAAGCCGGTACACGAGTAATCCGTGCGCGGTACATTGGAAGGCAATGACTCGTTTACTAAGGTACTTAAGATACACAAGAGACTATGGACTGCATTATACCCGAGATCCAGCAGTTATCGAAGGATACTGCGATGCGAATTGGATTTCGGATATAAAGGATTCCAAATCAACAAGCGGGTATGTGTTCACGCTTGGTGGCGCGGCTATTGCTTGGAAATCAACTAAGCGAATTGTTATAGCGCGGTCCACAATGGAATATGAGTTCATCGCCTTGGATAAATCTGGTGAAGAGGCGGAATCGCTACGTCAATTTGTGGAAGAAATTCCAAGGTGGCCTATGCCAATGACGGCTATTTGCATACATTGTGACAGTAAATCGACAATTGGGCGCGCCCAATCCATGATGTACAATGTCAAATCAAGGAACATTAGACGTAGACATATTACGGTACGACAACTAATCTCTACCGGAGTTATCTCAACTGACTATGTGAAGTCAAAAGATAACACTGCGGATCCGTTTACAAAAGGCTTAAGCAAAGAGTTAGTTCTGAAGTCGTCAAGGGGAATGGGACTAAAGCCCATTGGGTTGAAAGATGATGCGAAGGAAAACCTAACCTATGAAAATGGAGATCCCAGGCTCTAGGTTCAATAGGACAACCTAATCGCATTGGCTAAGGTCACTGTGGGGGAGTACCCTAAAATCTTAAAAGGGATCCATTCCTATCACCAAACAGTGAAATGTGTGAGGTTAAGCATACGATGGTCGATGACTTTGTGTAAGTCAGAGATGATTTTGAGTAAATCATAATACCAATGTTTTTAATGATTGTGGTAATCACCTATACAAGAGAGAAGTGCGGTCGCTTCGAATTGATTTGTTGGGCACAAATCCTAGAGCTCTAGCAGAACCAGGCAAGTGTTCCAGGACCATGATTGGACACGATAATGAGGGCTAACCAAGTTAGGGAAAGTGTTGTGTGGGTATAATAACGGTTACACAAACGGTCGATTGGTTCAAAGACATCGCGTCTACCAAACACCAGTAACCCAAGTATGCTTCACAAAGGAAGGTTCAAAGGGGACACCTACCTATCCTGCAATACTGGACTGCCGAAATTGCCTTTGATTCTTGAAGAATAGATCGATACCCATTCATGTGGGGAATTGTTGGAATTTTGGGAGAAAAACTAGTGGAAAATAGGTTTTTTCACTAAGTGTGAAAATGAGTTTTTCACCAACTTTGGACTAAAATAAAATACAGATAACATAGGTTGTTGCCTCTGTACTTAATAGGTTTGTGTAGTACGTTGTGAGGGCTTTCCAACGCATCAAACCACGTCCAAATCCGAGCTCATATGAATGAGATATCAAAGCTCAAAGTTGAGGTCTCGCAACTAGTGAAGCTGCGAAAATTAAAGAGAAAAATGCTAAGTATAGCATGTTAACTCATCCCACATTGGTTGGGGATTGAAACCAAAAGTGGTTTATAAGGTGGGAACCTTACCAACTATGTTTCCTTTAGTAGGACACATCCCTTGGACCCTGAGGGGTGCGAAGCACCCCTAACTCGCACTCGCACACGCACGCGCGCGCGCGTGGCGTGGGCGTATGAGGCGCACTGTGGCGCTTTGATGGCGCACTTCGCACGCTCGCATCGCCGCGAGCCGCTTGAGAGCCGCCTTAATTTTTTTATGTTCAACCGGAAGTTGGTCTGGTTGAAGACCAGGCGGATAGGTTCAAGCGGACTGTGAGTTGAATCGGAAAAAAGTCAGGTTCGAGCGGAACCAGTTCAAGCGGACCTGGGTGGTCCAGGCGGAACCGAGTTCAACCTGAACAGTAGTGTAACACCCGCATCCCAGGATAAGCACTAGGGAGTGTTACGCATTGAATAAAAGAAAGCACATGGCACTAATCAAAGTTTACAGCGGAAGTCTTTTAACTTTATTCATAACAAAAGTTGTAGGATCTACAAAGTACAAAGATAATACAACATTGAAGTTCTTATTTGAAACTAGAAGTCTATGTCTTCGTCCAACCAAAATTCAGACTTCTATACTAGCTTCTTCCTCGTCCCATCCATGTCTAGCTATCTGCTACTACATGGTACCTAAGATGTGCGTCCAAAAGAAAAAGACAACATTTGGGGCTCAGCATAATGCTGGTGAGTTTCATAAACGTAGCAGTTCATATGTAATTAAATTTTGACTACAGCATCATATAAACATGTATATCCATGGCAGGGATCACAGAATCAGGATCGGGAATGATCGTCCAAGCAACTAGGTCTATCTGTATGCATACTACCTATTTGTACGTGTCACATGGGCCCTCTTCCAAGATCGTATCTAACCCTTCAGGCCTCAACATTTATAGATACTAATGGTAGTCAAATATACAATTTAATACAGAACAACACATCCCGTTTCATAAAAGTAATTGCCCAGTGAGAGAAAGACTCACCTCTGTCTTTTACTTGAATAATCTCAGGCGGAATCTTCACTAAAGGCCTTGATCCAAACCTAATCGTGTATCGGGTTGTATTAATGAAAGGCTTTATATTATAAACATCTTCTATGTTCCATAATCCTAAGATTATACTTTCTCAGAGGTTAAAATGACCAAAATGTCCTTTATAGTCAATATGACTTTTCTAATTATAATATGAAGACGCGCATTCCTATAAGTAAACGCTCACTCCGAGATCGCCCAGTGAGGGATGCCAGGTCCCATTTGGGATTTATGCGACACCCTCGCTATGCCAGAAACCCCAGTGTACAGGCGCTTACCCTTCCGGTCCGCACGAACTTCTAAGTACCCGAATAGCTCGGTATATTTTACTAATTATCACAATTGAACTTATATATACTTATTATATATAAAAACATGTTCTTTTGTTAAATATCATTACCCTTGTCCAAGCCTTTATGCACTTGATGAGTGATTCTCATGACCGACCGTATAGGCGTTATCACGACCAGGAGGCGGGATTACTATGAGATATCACCCATATTTGTGTTTTAGTGTGGTGATGATCATGACCGACCGTATAGGCGTTATCACGACCAGGAGGCGGAATTACTATGATCAAAACACCAATGTTTATGTTCTTGTTCTTGGTTTACTTGTTCTTGATAACCAACATGGTGAAACCATACCAACCCTTCTTTAAACATGAAACTAACTTAAGGATTTCTTAAAACATGTTCTTCTAAGGCGTCATACCAAATTTCAACCCATGATTCCCACTAGAACTCCCAATCTCAACAAAACACGTTAAAGAACCTTAATCTTGCATTATTCTTAAAAGGCATATCTAAGTGTTATGAATCATGAAACTAATTGAAGGCTTATGTTAAACATACCTTAAGCTGATCTATTCCAGAAGATGGGCTCCTAACTCCCTTTGAATCTTCAAAAATGCAAGCTAGAGTGTTCTTGGTGTTCTTGAGGTTTCTTAGAGGTTTTAGGTTGATTTTAGGTGAATTAGCAAGGAAAAATGGATGGATCCATGGTCTATTTATAGCCAAGAGTGTCTCACATGCTTCTTACAAGTGTCCTAGTGACTAAGCATGAGAATTGACACCTAGCATGGTGACTAATCATGAGAATTGACACCTAGCATGGTGACTAATCATTCAAATAACATATATTTAACATATAAACATGTAACTTTTTTTTTAATAATCTAACCCAATAAACACTTACCTTATGCATAGTTTATTGTTATAACTTCAAATACGTATTTCTTAACATTTTAACATGTTAATCACATAAACACATATACGACACATATTCTCACATATAAAATATAAAAACATATATATTATCACATATTTATCCGTTTCTCAACTTTGCAACTACGTATTCACGTATATTATCATGCATGTATACATATAACTCATGTATAGCACATATATCATATAAATATGCATTTCCTATTCTTTCAAATACGTAAAATAAGTATAGTTATTATATTAACTACCACTTACGAGTTTATCTGAATCTTGGGATGTTACAACTCTCCCCTCCTTAAAGAGGATTTCGTCCTCGAAATTTGGAAATCATTTAAATAGGTGAGGGTATTTCATTTTCATTTCGTCGGCTAATTCCCACGTTTGCTCTGGTCCCTTCTGACCTTTCCATTGTACCAACACTAGTGGGATAATCTTCTTTCTTAATTTCTTTTCCTGGGTTTGGAGAATCTTTATTGGTTGTTCAGAAAACTTTAGCTTATCATCGACTTGTATATCATCTAATGGCACTGCTTGAGTTGGGTCGGCTAAACATTTACGGAGATGTGATACATGAAATGTATTGTGAATGTTTCCCAACTTCTCTGGTAATTCCAACGTATAAGCAACAGATCCAACCTTTGCGATGATTTTATATGGCCCGATATATCTTGGACTTAACTTTCCACGTTTGATAAACCGAATAACACCTCTCCAAGGTGAAACTTTTAACATCACGAAATCTCCAACCTGGAACTCCAAAGGCCTCCTTCTTCGATCAGCATAACTCTTCTGTCGATCTTGGGCAGCTTTTAATTTCTCTCGTATCTGTTGGATTCTATCAGTCGTTTCCAGAATAACTTCTGTGTTAGTCAACTGATTCTCTCCTACTTCTGTCCAACAAATAGGAGTTCTGCATCTCCTCCCATATAAGGCTTCAAAAGGTGCTGCCTTAATGCTGGAATGGTAACTATTATTATAGGAAAATTCTATCAAAGGTAAATGACAGTCCCAGCTACCACCAAAATCAATTATACAAGCCCGTAACATATCTTCCAGAGTTTGAATTGTACGTTCACTCTGACCATCGGTTTGAGGGTGATAGGCGGTACTTAAATTGATCTTTGTTCCAAGAGACTTTTGAAAACTTTCCCAAAATCTCGAAGTAAATCGGCTATCCCTATCAGAAATAATAGATAAAGGTATGCCATGTTTACTTACAATCTTTTCGATATATAACTGTGCCAGTGTTTCAATTGGGTAGCTTTCATTGATCGGGATAAAGTGTGCTGTCTTGGTTAGTCTATCAACTATAACCCAAATAGCATTATATCCTTTACGAGTCTTGGGCAACTTTGTAACAAAATCCATTGTTACTTGATCCCACTTCCAAATGGGTAATTCTATCTTTTGTAATAGACCACCAGGCTTTTGATGCTCAGTTTTAACTTGAAGACAAGTTAAACATTTCTTAATGTACTGAGCAATTGACCTCTTCATATTAGGCCACCAAAATTGGTTCCTAATATTTTGGTACATCTTGTTTGCTCCAGGGTGCATCGTATACTTGGATTTATGGGCTTCATCCAAAACCTTTCCTTGAATATCCCCCAACTTAGGAATCCAAATCCTCTGACCAAACCTAAGGATTTCATCGGTTCCTTTGGTTAGCAAGCCTTGTTTTCCTAACATTCTTTCAGCTTTAATATTTTCTTCTTTTAATGCATCTATCTGAGCTTCTTTAATCTGATCTTTCCAATCGATCATAACATTAATCCTTAATGCTTTTACCCTAATTGGTTTGATCCTATTCTTCCGACTCAAGGCATCTGCTACTACATTTGCCTTGCCTGGATGGTATTTGATTTCACAATCATAATCATTGATTAATTCCATCCACCTTCTCTGTCTCATGTTTAACTCTTTTTGACTAAAAACATGTTGAAGACTTTTGTGATCTGTATATATCACGCACTTAGTACCATATAAATAGTGCCTCCAAATCTTTAAAGCAAACACTATGGCACCAAGCTCGAGATCATGCGTGGTATAATTCTTTTCATGAACTCGTAGTTGTCGTGAAGCATAGGCGATAACTTTATCCCTTTGCATCAACACACACCCTAGCCCGTTCAGAGAAGCGTCACAATAAATCACAAAATCGTCGTTCCCTTCTGGAAGAGCTAAAATTGGAGCACTACTAAGTTTTTGCTTCAGATAATTAAATGCCTCTTCTTGCTTTGGTCCCCAATTAAATTTAACCGACTTCTGTGTTAAAGAAGTTAAAGGTGAAGCAATCTTTGCAAAGTTTTTGACGAACCTTCTGTAATATCCAGCTAATCCCAGGAAACTTCTGACTTCACTAGGATTCTTTGGTGCTTCCCATTTCATCACTGCTTCTATTTTTGCAGGATCCACTTGTATACCTTTCTCATTAATAACATGACCTAGGAATTGGACTTCCCTTTTCCAAAAGTCACATTTAGAAAATTTGGCATACAGTTTCTCTTGTCGTAGAGTTTCTAAAACCATATTCAGATGTCTAGCGTGATCGTCTGAATTCTTAGAATAAATAAGTATATCATCGATGAAAACGATAACAAATTTGTCTAAGTATGGTTTACATACCCTGTTCATTAGGTCCATGAATGCTGCCGGAGCATTAGTTAGTCCAAAAGACATAACTAAAAACTCATAGTGACCGTAACGTGTTCTAAAGGCAGTCTTTGAAATATCTTCCTCTTTTACTTTCAATTGATGGTACCCTGATCGAAGATCAATTTTGGAAAAATAATTGGCACCTTGCAATTGATCAAACAAGTCGTCTATCCTTGGCAAAGGATATTTATTCTTGACGGTTAACTTGTTTAATTCCCGGTAGTCAATGCACATACGCATTGAACCGTCCTTCTTCTTAACGAATAATACAGGTGCTCCCCATGGTGATGTGCTTGGCCTGATAAATCCTTTTTGCATCAATTCATTGATCTGCTTCATGAGTTCTTGCATTTCTGAAGGAGCTAATCGATAAGGGGCTTTTGCTACCGGCTTAGCACCCGGTATCAACTCGATATGAAACTCAATCTGACGATCAGGTGGAATTCCGGGTAAATCTTCTGGAAAGACATCCAAGAAGTTATTAACCACCGGAATTTCATTGACCGTTTTCTCCTTTTTCACCTCTACTGCACTTGCCAGAATCAAAAGACATCCCTTTTGATAATGCTTCATTGCTTTCATGGCGGAAATGATCCCAATCTTGGAATTGGCATCATCGCCATGGACTAGCAATTCCTTTCCATCGGGCTTTCGTATTGTCACTGTCTTGCTTTCACAATCGAGACACGCGCAATTCTTGTTTAGCCAGTCCATACCCAAAATAACATCGTATTCACTTAAAGTGGTCGGCATTAGGTTAACTAGGAATTCCGTATCAAGTAGGTTTATAGTACAATCCCTAAATTCCTGGGTAATCCTATGTTGTTCACCACTAGCCGTTTCTACTATATATGCAGGATCTAGAATTTGGGGCACAAGTTTTATATAAGGCACTAATGCATTGGTCATAAAACTTCTATTTGCTCCAGTATCGAATAAAACTCTAGCATATATGTTGTTGACAAGAAACGTACCGGTTATGGTGTTATCTCTAGCTTCATCCAAGACAAACACACGACCCTTAGCCTTGTTCTGATTATCTCCCTGCTTGTGCTGCATAGGCTTCTTACAGTTAGGGCGAATATGTCCAAATTCCCCACAATTGTAACATTGTATCTTCGGGCAATTTCTTGAAAGGTGATTTGCTTCAGGACATCTCTGGCATTGATAACTTGTCCTGTTATTTTTATCTTGGCGGTTCTTATTATTACCTTCACGCCTTGGTACCTTCCTACCAGACCTCGAACCATGTTTTCCTTCATCTTCCCATTTCCTTTTCCTTTCAGCAGTCACCAGGCCTTCCTCCTCATATGCAATTGCACTTAGATCAATTGCCGCTTCATAGGTTCGAGGAGCAGCCATCTTGACTGGTTGTCGGATACGAGGTGGTAATGCTTGTATAAACCTTTTCAGCCTCTTCTCTTCCGTATCAACATGTTCAGGAAGCAATCGTGCCATCTCGTCAAATTTCTTCACAAATTGAGAATGAGTCATATCCCCTGCTTGCAACTGCAGAAACTCCCTCTCTAGTTTGTCCTTCTCGATTGTAGGACAAAATTTTGCCAATACCAACACCTTCAGTTGGTTCCATGTCATCGTAGCAATTTCTTCACGACCCTTCGCTATTTTAACATTGTCCCACCAGTACAATGCTTCAGACTTAAACGTGTAGGTAGCGTATTGAACAGCTTGTGTATCAGTACACCCGCTAATGTCAATTGCCGCTTCCATCTCCCGGATCCATTGGAATGTAGCCATAGCATCCCGTTTACCTTCTAGCTTTGGAGGATCACAATTTTTGAAGGTCTTGTAAGTACAACCTCTAGGTGGCTCGGGTTCCGCATCTGCACCTCCAGCACCTAGCTCTGGCTGTCCGCCACCATTACCATTTCCACCACCTTCATTTTGCCTTATTTCAGCAATTATGGTTGGCAATGCATCTCGGATAGCTTGAGCTATAGCGGCCTGGAATTGTGGCTCAGCATACGGTCCAGGGTTGGCATTATTTTCAGGCTCCCCGTTCCCAATTTGCATCCTATTAATTGGCGGTCTACCACGTATTCCTCTAACCATAGTTAGTACCTATATTTAAGGAGAACAAGTATCAATATCCCAATGTCAGATTATGATATGAACAAAATAGTACAGACAGATCAGATATCACATTGGCCAGATGTCATCGCTTATCTGTTATACTTAGAATGTTCAAGTCATCTTCTTTCATGGTATATCAAATCCGGTTATCCTATCTTAATCAAGTAGCTTATCTCAAGGGGTCTATCTTAGTTTAAGTCCAGATACTATCTTGTACCTAGTTCTCTTAAACCAGTGCTCTGATACCAACTTGTAACACCCGCATCCCAGGATAAGCACTAGGGAGTGTTACGCATTGAATAAAAGAAAGCACATGGCACTAATCAAAGTTTACAGCGGAAGTCTTTTAACTTTATTCATAACAAAAGTTGTAGGATCTACAAAGTACAAAGATAATACAACATTGAAGTTCTTATTTGAAACTAGAAGTCTATGTCTTCGTCCAACCAAAATTCAGACTTCTATACTAGCTTCTTCCTCGTCCCATCCATGTCTAGCTATCTGCTACTACATGGTACCTAAGATGTGCGTCCAAAAGAAAAAGACAACATTTGGGGCTCAGCATAATGCTGGTGAGTTTCATAAACGTAGCAGTTCATATGTAATTAAATTTTGACTACAGCATCATATAAACATGTATATCCATGGCAGGGATCACAGAATCAGGATCGGGAATGATCGTCCAAGCAACTAGGTCTATCTGTATGCATACTACCTATTTGTACGTGTCACATGGGCCCTCTTCCAAGATCGTATCTAACCCTTCAGGCCTCAACATTTATAGATACTAATGGTAGTCAAATATACAATTTAATACAGAACAACACATCCCGTTTCATAAAAGTAATTGCCCAGTGAGAGAAAGACTCACCTCTGTCTTTTACTTGAATAATCTCAGGCGGAATCTTCACTAAAGGCCTTGATCCAAACCTAATCGTGTATCGGGTTGTATTAATGAAAGGCTTTATATTATAAACATCTTCTATGTTCCATAATCCTAAGATTATACTTTCTCAGAGGTTAAAATGACCAAAATGTCCTTTATAGTCAATATGACTTTTCTAATTATAATATGAAGACGCGCATTCCTATAAGTAAACGCTCACTCCGAGATCGCCCAGTGAGGGATGCCAGGTCCCATTTGGGATTTATGCGACACCCTCGCTATGCCAGAAACCCCAGTGTACAGGCGCTTACCCTTCCGGTCCGCACGAACTTCTAAGTACCCGAATAGCTCGGTATATTTTACTAATTATCACAATTGAACTTATATATACTTATTATATATAAAAACATGTTCTTTTGTTAAATATCATTACCCTTGTCCAAGCCTTTATGCACTTGATGAGTGATTCTCATGACCGACCGTATAGGCGTTATCACGACCAGGAGGCGGGATTACTATGAGATATCACCCATATTTGTGTTTTAGTGTGGTGATGATCATGACCGACCGTATAGGCGTTATCACGACCAGGAGGCGGAATTACTATGATCAAAACACCAATGTTTATGTTCTTGTTCTTGGTTTACTTGTTCTTGATAACCAACATGGTGAAACCATACCAACCCTTCTTTAAACATGAAACTAACTTAAGGATTTCTTAAAACATGTTCTTCTAAGGCGTCATACCAAATTTCAACCCATGATTCCCACTAGAACTCCCAATCTCAACAAAACATGTTCAAGAACCTTAATCTTGCATTATTCTTAAAAGGCATATCTAAGTGTTATGAATCATGAAACTAATTGAAGGCTTATGTTAAACATACCTTAAGCTGATCTATTCCAGAAGATGGGCTCCTAACTCCCTTTGAATCTTCAAAAATGCAAGCTAGAGTGTTCTTGGTGTTCTTGAGGTTTCTTAGAGGTTTTATGTTGATTTTAGGTGAATTAGCAAGGAAAAATGGATGGATTCATGGTCTATTTATAGCCAAGAGTGTCTCATATGCTTCTTACAAGTGTCCTAGTGACTAAGCATGAGAATTGACACCTAGCATGGTGACTAATCATGAGAATTGACACCTAGCATGGTGACTAATCATTCAAATAACATATATTTAACATATAAACATGTAACTTTTTTTTTTAATAATCTAACCCAATAAACACTTACCTTATGCATAGTTTATTGTTATAACCTCAAATACGCATTTCTTAATATTTTAACATGTTAATCACATAAACACATATACGACACATATTCTCACATATAAAATATAAAAACATATATATTATCACATATTTATCCATTTCTCAACTTTGCAACTACGTATTCACGTATATTATCATGCATGTATACATATAACTCATGTATAGCACATATATCATATAAATATGCATTTCCTATTCTTTCAAATACGTAAAATAAGTATAGTTATTATATTAACTACCACTTACGAGTTTATCTGAATCTTGGGATGTTACAAGTAGTTCCGGTTGAAGTTCAAGTGGAAAAGGAGCTCCTCTTGGAGTTCAAGCGGAAGTTGAACCGGAAGATCAGTTCTTCCGGAAAACAGCTGTTACGCGGAGATTCCTCCGGAATGATAGCTGTAAACGCGTTTGAGCTAATTAAGGTAATTCCGTGTTAATTAGAAATCAATTTGCATTAAAGACGTTTAATGCAAAGTTTAACTACGAATTAATTTTGATTGCTCAACAAGTCTCCCACCACTATATATACAACCTCATTAGTTGAGGTTAAACACACCAGAATTTACACATAATTCTTTCTCTCTTCCCTACTCTCTTCTTCTTCTTCCAATATTCATCCTGTTCGTCAGGATCTTCAAGAACTTGAAGGTAAACTTCAAGCTTAGAGTTATCCCGACCGTACAATACGGTTTAGGCGACTGTACCCTGGGAAACAAAACGGATCTTCGATAGACCCGGAATTTGTTTTAAAGGACCCGGGTTTTGACCCGAAGCCTTCGCCAAGGTTCCTTGGAATCTTTCTCGTTTTCTCTACTAATATCAAAAGATTTTTCACAGATCATTTTCTTTGAATTTCAGTTAGTATTCAAACCTTTTTTTCCTTGATTCTTTGTCCTTATTTTCTTTCATTTTAATCAATATAATTTCATTTCATTTGTATTGAAATTTCATTTCATTGTAATTATCATTCATTTCCTTGTATTGTATCTTCATTTTCGTGTAATCTTATTTATTTTCTTTGTAATTGTAGTAGGAGTAGAATTTCCTTTCAAAGTATATTGTAATAGATTAGTTTTATTTCTTTTGTTGTAATCGTAATTAAATAAAATATTTATTTTATTCTAAATTTGCGAACTGTTTTCCTACAATATATACTAGTAAAGTGAATGAAATCCCAGGTTACATACCTTATATATGAATTCCAATGCTCTTGAGTGGTTCATAGTGGTTGCAACACACTCCCAATTCCTTGGAACTTGGAAGCCTCCAAATCTTGTGCACAGCCTCTGGCCTCCAACACACACTTGAATATGTGTGTTATTGCATGAAAGTATACACCCACAAGTGAAATTATGGTTATGGAGGAGAGATATAGCCTTTTTCTGTTTGATTAACGTGATCTGGCAGGCCTTGAGAATAATCAAAATATTCTGTATTGATTTCCCTCATATCTACAAAATACATGACCCTATATATAAGAGGACAAATTACAAACTGCACCCTATACAATTATACTAATGACAAGATTATCATAAATATACAAACTAATACGCCCCCTCAGACGGAGCGGGAGGAGGACGTACGCGTAGACTGTCACGAAAACTGTAAAACAATGGGCGAGAAAGGCCTTTGGTGAAGATATCAGCATACTGATACTCGGATGGCACATGATGAACCCGAATCTGTCCAATCCGAACCTTCTCTCGAACAAAGTGGATATCAATCTCCACGTGTTTGGTGCGTTGATGTTGTACAGGGTTGCCAGAAAGATACACCGCAGAGACGTTGTCACAATAAACCATAGTCGCAGTAACAAGGGGTACATGTAGCTCTAATAATAGGTTGCGAAGCCAACTCACTTCAGCAACAGCATTCGCAACACCACGATACTCAGCCTCAGCACTCGAGCGAGAAACAGTATGTTGTCGTTTAGACGACCAAGAAATCAAATTATCCCCCATAAAAACGCAGTATCCCGATGTCGATCGTCTAGAATCAGGGCAACCAGCCCAGTCAGCATCAGAGTACGCCGTAAGGGCAGTGACCGGGCATCGGGAAAGACACAGACCATAATCTAAGGTACCTTGTAAGTAGCGCAAAATGCGCTTCATAAACTGAAAATGTGGTACCCGAGGAGCATGCATAAACAGACAAACCTGCTGAACAGCATAAGTAATATCCGGGCGGGTAAACGTTAAATACTGTAAGGCTCCTGCTAAACTACGATACAGAGACCCATCCGGAAGGAGATCACCATCAGACTCACTCAGCTTAGATTCAGCATCAACGGGAGTACTAGACGGTTTGCAGTCGATCATGGAAGCTCTCTGTAGAATCTCCCGAGCATACAAAGACTGCTGTAAAAATAAACCCGAAGAATCTCGAGTAACCGAAATGCCCAAGAAATGATGTAAGAACCCCAAATCTGTCATAGCAAATTCCTGGGACAAAGTATCAATCAACTGCTGTAAGAACCGTGTATCTGAGGCGGTGATGACAATATCATCGACATATAATAATAAATAAGCAGTGAAACCCCCATGTCGATATACAAATAGAGATGAGTCTGAGATGCTGTTCGTAAACCCATTGGCCAGAAGAAACGTCGAGAAACGAGTGTACCAAGCTCTAGGGGCCTGCTTCAGTCCATATAAGGACCGTTTCAACCTGCAAACATGATCTGGACGGGAAGGGTCAATAAAACCAGGTGGCTGGTGCATAAATACAGTCTCCGCAAGATCACCATGAAGGAACGCATTTTTCACGTCCAACTGGTGAATAGGCCAATCTCGTGAGATGGCTAATGATAAAACAGTACGTATCGTGGCCGGTTTGACAACCGGACTAAAAGTCTCGAAGCAATCTACACCAACGGTTTGAGATTTACCGTTTTCCACCAGTCGCGCTTTATAGCGCTCAAGAGACCCTTCAGATTTAAACTTATGACGGAACAATCATATGCATCTAATAACCGGTTGTCCGTCTGGCCGTGGTACCAACTACCACGTGTCGTTGGCCTGTAATGCCTCAAATTCAGTAGTCATAGCCTGTTTCCAATGTGGATCAAGTAATGCTTTATTATGGGAGGTGGGTACGGGAGATATAGGAGGTGAGGTATCGGTATGTAGATTGAGTCGAGTGATAGGTTTTGTAATTCCCGAGCGTGCTCGAGTGGTCATAGGGTGGACGTTTTGGTGATTAGGAAGTGGCGAGGGGGGGGGGGTGCCATGAGAGGAAGTCGAAGATGAGGTAGTGGAGCTGTTGGAATCAGGCGATGTGGGTGAATGAGTGAATGAGGCAGGGGAGTGGGCTGATGGATCCGAAGATAAGCCATTAGGAGAAGTTGGGCCGTGAGGGGAGTTATGAGGATGGGCTTGAGGGGAGGTAGTGTGCTGGGCTTGAGAATTGGGGATATGGATTGTGTGAGTGGGCTGTGAGGCTTGGGCTTCAACGGGGGAAGTAGCAGGGAACGATCTTATAGGTGGAGAATCAAACGTGTCCTCATCGGCAGGTGGTGTGGACATAACTTGACCAAACGGAAACTGAGACTCGTCAAACACCACATGACGCGAAATATGAACTTTACCGGTGCTTGGATCGTAGCATCGGTAACCCCGGAAATTGTTCGCATACCCGAGAAAAATACATTTTATGGATCGGGTGTCAAGTTTATTATTTTGAACGGCCGACATGTTTGGGTAACATGCACACCCAAACGTACGTAAATGATCATACGTTGGGTGTCGGTGGTAAAGGGCGAAGGCCGGTGTGACAAAGTTCAATCGTTTTGTTGGAAGCACATTATGTAAATAAACTGCCGTGTGAAGCGCTTCCACCCAAAAAGGTGGTGGAAGTTTCGATTGAACCAAGAGGGCACGAATAATATCATTAATGCGTCTAATCATTCGCTCGGCCCGACCATTTTGTGGTGATGTTTGGGGACATGAGAAGCGAAATACTAGACCATGTTCGTTGGCAAAATTTTGGAATTCTTTATTATTGAATTCGCCCCCTAAGTCACATTGGAAAGATTTTATAGACTTATTAAACTGAGTTTTTATAAGTTTATAAAATTTCACAAAGTTAGCAAATGCCTCAGATTTGAATTTCAAAGGGTATATCCACACATAATTAGAAAAATTATCAAGCAAGACCATGTAATATTTGTAGCCAGATTTACTCAAAACCGGTGACGTCCATAAATCACAATGAATAATGTCAAATGGAGAAAAAGTAACAGACATAGAATCATCAAAAGGAAGCCGTTTGCTATTGGCTAACTGACAGGACTGGCAGACTGATAAAGTATTTGCCTTATTACATGAAATAAATTGTTTAGAAACCAAAAAATCCATGACATGAGACCCGGGGTGTCCCAGTCGATTATGCCAAATAGGAGAAGGTAACGTGATGCAAGCAACAGCAGGAGGAGCAGGAGTGGTGAAAGGATAGAGGTCCCCCGAGCTATTGTGGCGGGAAAGTATGCTGCCAGTCCGAAGATCCTTCAAAGAAAAACCATTTGGGTCAAATTCAATTGCAATATTGTTATCACGAGTAAACTGACGAACAGAGATGAGATTTTTAATTATGTGTGGAGCTAAAAGAACATTGTTAAGTTGATAGGCTGTGTTGGGAAGGTTGAATAAAGCATTACCCGAACCAACAATGGGCAACGTATTGCCATTACCTACATAAATATGAGAAATCACAGGTTTAGACAGAGGTTGTTGAAAAATACCTGGGTTAGCAGTCACATGCTGGGATGCCCCTGTGTCCATAAACCAATTGGGAGGTGGCTGCTGAAAATTCACCGACTGATAAGCTGCATGCCCGAGGTCAGTGGGGTTGAGAGCATTTAAGGCCGTAGGGGGGGTCGGGGTCACAAACTGAACTGAGGGAGTTTGCGGGTGAGGCTGAGAAGGGGTATTGGGCCAGGGGGTGTTGGGTTGGGCTGGATAAAAAGGATAAGGCGGGTAGGAAGGATAAGGTGTGGGTGGTGCGGCCCAACCGGCCCAAGGGAATTGATTTAGATATCCAAAATTAGGCCTAGTGCGCTGATTATTGTTTCTGTTGGAGTTGCGATTCTGATTGCGCCGACCCTTACCCCAGAAATTATTATTTTGTTGGTACCTGGCATAATTTTGGTCAAAGGGAGGTGCATAGCTAAGTGGATAATTAGGTGGGTTAGGTTGAAGGTTTGGACGTGGATTAGGAGGTGGGTGGGGCTGTTGGTTAGGAGGTAATTTAGGAGGTGGGTTTGGGTTTGGAATTTGATGGTTGGTGTTCAAGACATGTTGTTGGGGGTTTTGTCGGGCAGCAATTCTCTGAAGTTCTAACTGGACCATATTCCTCGCCTCATCCCAAGTGGGCATCCCTTGATTAATAATGGCCGCCACGGTGTCGTATTCGGAGGGCAACCCGCGTACGAGTTGTAATACTTTCCGATTGTCATCCACGACATGGCCAAGTTCATTTAGTTGTTCAGCAAGATCGTGAATTTTCTGAAAATAGGCATCCATATTCTGACACGCCGCTAGCGTGAGATTAGTAAACTCGGTTTCTACCGCAGCCGCTCGCGAGCCTTTGTTATTATTGAAAACTTCTTTTATTTTTAACCAAGCCTCGCGAGCGGTTGTGTCATTCTCAACAATCCGGACGACATATTCATCCGATATAGTACCATAAAGCCACTGTAAGACCACCGAATCGATTTCTACCCACGTAGGGTAAAGGGGATCGGTGGTAGCAGGAGGCGCGGTACCATCTATGTGGTCCGCGACTTTGTAGGCTTTTACATGTAATTGAAATAGTTTAACCCAGGTGGAGTACTTAACCTTTAGACCGTCTAGAACTTTAACCCGTAGGTGTATGTTCGAGACCATGTATGCATGATGCAACTTCTCTGTAGCTTCCTTAAGTGCCGTAGCAGCAACGTTTGTGGCGTTCTCGTCAGCCATAGATGACGACACAGAAGACGCCGGACTTGAAGGCTGAGAAGGTAGTGGGTTAACAGGAGTCGCCGGCGGCGAGATATGGGGGGAGGAAGCCAGGAACGTAAAAAAAAATTAGGGTTACTAATATGGCTGTGATACCATGAGAATAATCAAAATATTCTGTATTGATTTCCCTCATATCTACAAAATACATGACCCTATATATAAGAGGACAAATTACAAACTGCACCCTATACAATTATACTAATGACAAGATTATCATAAATATACAAACTAATAGGCCTCACTGACGCAGGGGATAGGTGGGAACGAGAGGCCTCACTGACGCAGGGGATAGGTGGGAACGAGAGGTGATGCCTAGTGTGATTGAAAAATGCCTAAATTTCTTGTTTTCCCCGTCAGGTCCAGTCGCGGACCGTCAGTTTGCTTAACGAGGATTCGCGGTCCGCGAATCTTAAAAAGAGAATAACACGCGTCCGTTTCTGCGACGTTCTCCAGTTTAACCTAAAAGCGACCCTCGCGGACCGTCAAATCAAGCCTATGATTTTAGCGGTCGCGGTCCGCCAATCTTGAGTTTTCGGAATTTGTATTTTATTTTTAATTTATAAATTCACGATTATTCACAGGTGTTACAGTGTTCTCGCACTTACAATTTTAATATATAACAAAATGCAAACATTCGAAACCTATTCTGCTACTATAACTTTTGTAGTGTCAACATATATATATTTTTGAACGGCAGAGGAGTACGTACTGTCAACATATATTGAACATTTTTTTTTAACAAAGTAAATATAGAAATACACATCCACGTATCATAGAACTTGAAAATAGTATATCCTATATGAAGAAACATGTCTAGAGTTTATGCAAAATGAGAGGAGCACCATATTTGGGTTGAAGGGTAAGCACAATATGAGGAGCATGAGCATAGGACGGTGAAAATTCAAAGGAAAACTTTTGTAAAATCATTGAGAGCGCCATTTTCGCTTCGAGCAATGCAAAGTTTTGTCCAATGCATATTCGAGGTCCCCAACCAAAAGGAAAGTAAATGAGTTGGTTTTTGGTTGCCTTCGAGATTCCATCAGAAAATCTATTAGGGTTGAATTGCTTGGCATCGCTTCCCCAAAGATGTTCATCGTAATGAATGAGCATGATTGGTAATCCAATTTGAACTCCAGATGGTAAAGAAAATCCTCCTAGTGTGATGTCCTTTTTAGCCATACGTGTTGTTCCGATAACAGGAGGATATAGCCTTAATACTTCGTAGAAGATCATATTCACCTAAGTGGAAAGAGAAAAAAAGATGATTCGGAGATATGTAAGGCTAGCTAGTATAATTCTAGAATTCAAAAATTGTTCATATAAGCACTTACAACTTTCAAATGATTTAGCCTGTCCATATCAATATCTTTGTCCCCAAGAACATTCAAGACCTCTTCTCTCGCACGTGACTGCCATTCTTGATGTCTGCTCAATAAAATCATTGTCCATACAAGCAAGCTGGATGTTGTTTCTTGTCCAGCAAAGTAGAAAAGTTTGCACTCTTCAATAACTTCATCGATGGTCATTCCATGAGTCTTGTTTTGGTGTTGCTCAACCTCTTTGATGTTAGATTCAAGCAATATTCCTAACAAATCTTGATAGTTACTTTCTCCACCTTTCATTTCCTTGAGTCTTTTGTCAATGATATTTCTTATAGACAAATTTACTTCTTTATTTATTGCTTTCATCCTCTTGATTCTCTTTGTAGGAAGAAACCTATGATGAAATCACAACCCGAACAGATAATTTTTTTTTTTACCAATGTAATCTTTTCTTTACTTTTTAAAACAGCAACTCATAAAGTCATCTATTTTCCTACCAATATTTACTTCATAAAGTCATCTACTGTCCTACTAATATCTATTGTTCCTTTAAGGGAGAGGACGCTATATAAACACTAAAATACCATTTGGTGTCCTATCTTTTTTATTAGCAAAAACATAACACATTTTATGGTAAGGAATTAACATAATTGCAAGAATATGCAACTTACATAGATCCGGGGATGTAAAGTGACTGCAATGCTTGCATTGTATGTATGCTTTGTTCTCTTATGAGTTCAAATATGCGAATTCCTTCTTCATAACTACTTCCAAATGCGGTTCTTGATATCACATCGCTGGTTAAAGCTTGAAGGTGAGGCCAAACATCCAACTCACATGATCCGTTTGACGAAACCAATTTCTCCCACTTGCCAAGCATTTCACTACAACTTAAACGGAAAGCTGGTACCATATTCTAAGTACAGAACATGGGAATTGTCAGTAAAATGCAATCTTGAACATGATGATTGAGTCTACATATTAACCAGGGTATTAACTTTAACTTCAAAGATATGAAATTGAATTGTAGATATCAAAATACCTTTAGCTTCTCCACATGGAAAGCTGGGTTAATCAATTTTCTATGCTTGACCCACTGATCTCCTTCGTATGTTACTATTCCTGTCCCTATGAAATTAATAAATGGATTGCCTCGCGCCTTTCGAAAGTCATTTAAGTTTGTTAATACTTCTTTGATGAGCTCCGGATCCATAACTGTCACTCTTGGGTTCCATCCCATCCATGTGATGAAACTTCTTCCTGCAAGAAGCAACTTTCAAAGCTTAAAACGAGACTAATCTCATCGGTGAGTGTCTATTTAATTGGTCTATAAACCCCACATCAGTTGTTCATAGAAACGATATGAACAAGGCTTATACCTTCAAATGATTGCAGTCCGTAGTATATAGAATAAAAAGTAAAATTAAATAACAAACTAAAACTTCTAACTTTAACGTACATGTCTAGGGGGGGGGGGGGTCATGGAATGTAATGAAATTGGAATTGTAAAGTTTTTCTTTTAAAGTTGTGTTTAGTTGGGTAACAAAGGAATTTGAAATGCAATAAAATCTTTTAATCAATGAAATTTAGTACTAACATTCCTTATAAATCATTCACTGTAATGAAGAAAAGTAACATGACTTCAAATTGCGTTGATTAAAGGAATTCATTCCAATTTAAATTTGTCCGTAACTCAAATAAGCACAACTTTAAAAGGAAAAATTTATAATTCCAATTCCATTACTTTTCACGAATTCCCCTAAATAATAAAAATATTTGTTTAAAAATTTGTAAGGATAAGTGAGTCTAAAAGAACTTGCAGGCTCGGGACTGCAGACTAAATTATTTTGTAATTTCTATATTTTGGGATCATAGTTATGTATTTTCGCTGTTAAAAAAAAAGGTTATGTATTTTCAAGTAACTTTCATGGACTAAATTTAACAAGATTGATAGCCTGATTCATGAGGTTTTTGTTAGTTGTTTCTTAATCTTTAACAAAAAGAAGTTACCATGTTTTTGGAGAGCATGATAGGGGAAAGGCACAACATGAGACAGAACTTCTTCTCCGTTATCGATATCGATATGCTTAGATCTTGATCTTTGAAACATAGAGAATTCTTTCATGTCCCCAAACAACAGCCTGTATTTGTTTCCATTTAAACCTTGATTCCTCAAGATCTTCTCCAGCTTCTTGGGTCTCATCCACACCATGTTTATCATATTCCAGAAGCAGACTACAAGTACTAAAGCGCATGAGATGGTCCATGTGTTTGTTACCGCATCCATTGTGTTTTATCTTCTGTTGTTGCAGGGATGTGTCTTTATATATATATACATAGCAACATAGAAAACATCGGTGTGCAGATTGAAACAAGGGAACTAAAAATCAAAAGTAATTAAAAAAATGATTTTATCTTTTAGAATAAACTACCCTTTGAGGCTTTGAGTACCTATATTCTGGTCAAAAGAATCCTTTTTGTTTTAAAATTGCTTTTTTCTTTCCATTCATTAGTTTATATTTTTCTTTTAATCAACTCCAGTCTACTAACCCTGTCCCTTATGCATTTTCATTTTGTTAACTTTCTATATATTAAAAAAGACAGTAGTAACATATATACTATTATACTGAAATAGTTGCTACAATGTTTTTAGGGGATATATGTAAAAATTCCAATAAAAAATTAAACAAAACTCATCTCTCTAGTGTCTCTCGTTAATCTCACTCTACCTCTCTCATGTCTCTCATCTTCATCACTACGAGCCTTAATTTCTCCTCTTCACTGTCAATTTGTTAACTTTTCTTAAACCATCATTGTTGGTGTTGGTTTTTCTCTTCCGTCGATTTTTTAAGTGCCTAACTTCCTTTCATCATGTGTTGTTTCTTGAATCTGACTCTTCACTTATTGATTCAAACGAGTTACGTTTATTGGATCCCGTAAGAGAGTGAAGACATAAAAAGGGAAAGACGAGAGAGAGAGATATATATTGGTGTTTTTTATTTAAAATTTCTTTAATTTTCGTTTTATATATTTTTCACAAGTGTTATGGTGAAACTAAAGGAAAAACAATCTATGGTGGGTTTAATTGAAACATAAATGAAACAATAGACTTAAAATAACAATATTGAAACTTTTGAATTGAAATGGTTATTTTTAGAAACTATAGGGACTAAAGCATAATATACTCTAACTTTTGTATTACACGTCAATAAATAAGAAATATTAATTTTATTTTAATAATAATCTGTTATTGTCAATAAATAAGGAGTATTGTATTTTAATAATCTCAGTTATTGTCTATTGGCCATTATTAACCCGTTCACTATACAATATTCTCAGTTATTGTCTGTTGAAAATAAACTGATCACTATTAAAAAAATTTACTTTTTGATGATTGACATCATGGTGATGTCTTATGTGACATGTTTTTTTTTTATGTATGTGAACAAAAGTTTTTAAAAAACAAACAATCGTGATTAAAAGCTATAAAAATCCTAAAAGAAAATATTAATTCATAGCATCAACGTATACAAAAATTCTAAAAAAAACTTTGTGTTTGAGTTCAGTCATAAATACATAACACATAAAACGTCACCGTAATTTACAATTTTAAAACAATTAAATTTTTTAACGGGATTAGCTTCATTTTAACGGCGGTTTGTTTATTTCAAAAATGATTAAAACTTGGTTTCTTGTAAGAGAAAATGAAATACGATTAATATCGACTAAAGAATATAAGAAGAATGTATTTTCATGAAAAGGTCTATTTCTAAAACCGCATTGAACATTATATCTTCTTTAGCGTTATTCACTTTTCAGTTACTATTTAACAAAATAACCAGAATGCTACTCACTTACTCTCTCTTTTGTTGCTCAATCTCGTCCACAATCCAACCAAAATTTATATTAGGATGGACGGTATCATGATGCGGCTCGAGGTCGCTGCTCCATGGCTTCCACAGCTTCTCATACCGTCATTTTGCTGCTTCGATTTTGAGCCGTCACAGCTTGGAGCGCCAAGCAGGGAGTTTTGTGTGTGCATTGAAATCCGCGAAGCCTTGAGGCTTCATTTTTTGAAGCCTTCCACCATACCCACCTCACAAGCTTCTGTGAAAATGAGTGGTAAATTGTCTAATTCATATTGTAAATTTTCTATTTGTTTTGTTATAAAGTCTTGGTTTCCTAATTGCTTGTTTATTTTTTGTTGTGTGTGGGCCGGTTGCTGGAAAGTGCAAAAAGAATAAGTGGGCTCGCTGCTGCTGGGCTTAAGGTTGTTGGGCTTAGGGATCCGTCTCGTCGCTGGTAATAAAAGCTGGAAGGGGCTAGGGTTAAAGAATAAGAGAGAGAGAAGAGCTGCCGTTCAGAAGAAGAGATCTCGTTCGTCTCCTAGGGTTTCGCTGGAGTCTTCGATTCTATCATAAAGTTCCGATTGTTCTTGCATCTGATTTCATCATATTGATGAATCTGGTGTAAAGGCTGTCTAGGATCTGTATTAGTTTTTTGGTTGTAACCGTTTCTTGTAGTCGATTTTATTGTCATTGTTTGAATCGATCTGCTGCACGATTGAATGAATCTGAGAATACATCTCATTTCGATGTGTTGAATCCAGTTTTTGACATGGTATCAGAGCCTCTGTGCTCTTGATTTCCTTCGTTGTCCGCTTCGTCTAGTTAGGGTTTCGGTCTGTGTCACCGACGACGTTCGTCTGGTGACTGCTGCGTGTCTCCGACGTTGGTTCGAGCCGCCGTTTCGTGTCTATTGAATTTGTAGGTGTAATCAGTCTGATTACGGCGTTGTGACTCCATACGGTACAAAAACCTCCCCTTAGTCACTGGTGCCGACGGTTGTAGTCACCTCTCCGTCATCTAGATCTAGATCT
>JBCNJP010003771.1:0-28258 GCA_039602395.1 Deinandra increscens subsp. villosa | reverse complement strand
TGTTTTTCAATGAAAAATCAACAAATAAGTTTAGTTCTGAACCCTCATGGTTATTTGATATTGATTCACTAACCAATGCTTTCAACTTTACTGTTGATAAGTCGTTTAGTGAGTATGTGCAGTCTCAGGGGGAGAACTCAAAGGCAAAGAAGGATGGCTTCAAGTTTAGTCATTTCTACTCCTCTGTCAGCACACAACCTTACAAGCCACCTACCATGCCAACTGCTGCTATCCAACAAGTTACTGATCCCACTCCAGTGAATTTGGTTGAAACTGAGTCAAGTGACTCTCAATCACAACAGGATGGTTATGTCTCAGATACCAGTGATGATGGGAGTTTGCAGCATTCTCCTAATGATAACTTACATGGTGATCATGATGGTTCTCATGAGTCAAATTTCAATGACTCATCTCTTGGAGATACCATCAACTCTGCTAACAACTCAAGTGATCAACATGTCTCTGCTGCAACTACATCAAATTTACCCCCTTCACAAAGATTGCCAGGAATTGAGCTTAGTGTCCTATTGCCCCCAATTATTCCACCAACTAGGCAAGTTCAAAGTCACGAATTCCCAAGTTTTCAGAATACAAATGTCAGCAAAACTCATCCCATTGAGAATGTGATTGGTGAAGTGAATGCTCCTGTACTTACAAGAAGCAAGTCTGCTGATGCAAACATCTGTTTATTTTCATGCTTTCTGTCTCAAGAAGAACCAAAGCAAGTAGAGCAAGCACTAAAATACAATCATTGGATTGAAGCTATGCAAGAGGAATTGTTCCAAATCAACAAACAACAGGTTTGGGAACTGGTTGATTTACCAGTAAATGCTCAACCTATTGGAACAAAATGGGTTTTTAGAAACAAGAAGGATGAAAGAGGAATTGTTGTCAAGAACAAAGCTAGGCTTGTTGTTCAGGGATATTCTCAAGAAGAAGGGATAGACTATGATGAGGTTTTTGCTCCAGTTGCAAGATTAGAGGCAATCCGAATCTTTCTTGCCTATGCAGCTTACAAGAACTTCACTGTTTATCAAATGGATGTCAAGAGTGCTTTCCTTTATGGGAAACTGAAGGAAGAAGTTTATGTCTGTCAACCACCAGGGTTTGAAGACCCACACCATCCTAACAAGGTGTGTAAACTAATCAAGGCTCTCTATGGCCTCAAGCAAGCACCAAGAACTTGGTATGAGACTTTGTCAAATTACCTGCTTGGCCATGGATACAGAAGAGGAGCCATTGATAAAACTCTCTTCATAAGAAAAGTTGGAAAAGATAAGTTGCTTGTTCAGATATATGTGGATGATATTATCTTTGGATCTACCAATCCTAAGTTGTGCAAGGAGTTTGAGACCCTGATGCAAGATCAATTTGAAATGAGTTCAATGGGTGAACTTAATTTCTTTCTGGGTCTCCAAGTTAAACAAACTGCAGAGGGAATTTTCTTGAAACCAGTCAAAATATATTCAAGATATGCTTAAGAGGTTTGATATGCTATCTTCCTCTTCTGCAAAAACTCCTATCTCAACCTCTCACAATCTGAATTCAGAATCAGAAAGTGAACCTGTTGATCAGCACACTTACAGGGCAATGATTGGTTCTCTGATGTACTTAACAGCAAGTAGGCCTGATATCATGTTTAGTGTATGCTTATGCTCTAGATATCAATCGGCTCCCAAGGAATCCCACATGAAGGCAGTAAAGAGAATCTTTAAATACCTCAAAGGTCAACCAAAACTTGGGTTGTGGTATGCAAAGAACAATGACTTTTCTCTTGTTGCCTACACTGACAGTGACTATGGTGGCTGCTACTTGGATAAGAAATCAACATCAGGAGGATGTCAATTTCTAGGAAATAGGCTTGTATCATGGCAATGCAAGAAACAGACCTGTGTTTCTACTTCAACTGCTGAAGCTGAGTACATTGCTGCTTCAAGCTGCTGTGGTCAAGTACTTTGGATTCAGAATCAAATGCTGGATTATGGAATCACATTTCTGGAAACTCCTATGTATGCAGACAACACCAGTGCCATCTCCATCACCAACAATCCTGTGAAGCACTCTAAGACAAAGCACATCGAAATAAGGTATCAATTCATTAGAGATTGTGCAGAAAAGAAATCGATTAAGTTACACAAGGTTCATACTGATCTTCAATTAGCTGACCTTTTCACAAAGGCATTTGATGAAGCAAGATTTTTCTTTCTTATCACAGCTATTGGGATGATGAACTTTGGTTAACTTTTGCTGTCAATTGTTGCTTTTATGTACATAAATTTTTCTATCACCTTATGTGCTTGTGTTCTTAACATCCATCTCTTCAAGATCATGAAAACTCTTTCAAGAAATGTTCTCATAACCTTTTCTTTACACAATTTAAGAAATTTCCAAAGTTATGAGCATTTCTGAACATTTTGATACTTCTAAGTAAATTCCAAGGGAACAACATTGTTCCGGAGGAACTTACTCCTGAAGTTTTTCCTTCTCAAGAGAAGTTCCGAGGGAACTCTCTAAGGTTTCTAATAGGTTTCAAGTGTTTTCTAAGTGTTTCAGGTGTTCCGGAGTAAATTTTGCAACTCCGAAGGAACTTCCTACGGAAGTATTTCAGGAGATATGAAGAAAATTTCTAAGGGAAGAAGTTCCGAGGGAACTTAATTCTTCCGAAGGAACCAAGTTGTTCCGAAGGAAAAGTTCCGGAGGAACTTTATTGACTTAATCATTTTTGTTGGATTAAGTGGGACCCATTACTTTAAGCATTAACAGTGACGGTTGACTGCTGGCCCCACTAACTCCACATTTTCCGTTAACGTCAATTCCCTCTCTCCTCACTCTTTAACTGTCACTTCCAGAGAAACCCTTTCACTTACTAAACCTAAATCCCCAAATTCTCGTTAATCGCCCTCGTTTTCTCTCAATTTCATCAAACTTCATCTGAAATTCTCAAAACATTCACTCAATACAGAACAATGGCAGCATTCGCATTTCATAAAGAGCACAATCAAAGAGCTTTTCTAGAGAAAACAGAGAAGTCTGCTCCGTTCGATGGAATGATCGACTTCCTTACAGCGTCAGAGCTTAACTTTGCCCTAACTGTAAATCCCACGATTTACGATGAAACTATCACTCAGTTCTGGGAAAATGCTATAGTAGGTGCCGGCAGTGAAGACGGCAAGCAGGTGATGCAAATTGAAAGCCAAGTTCATGGTAGAAATGTGTACATCACTGAAGAAATGATCAGAAATCATTTGAAATTACAAGACAGAGATGGTATTCTCACTGTTCCCAAGGAAGATTACCAATTCACTCTGATGGGCATCGGCTATGGAGGAAACCCCAAGAGCAAAACTGTGAAGAAATGCCACATTCCACCCGTATGGAGGTTTCTTGCCCATACCCTGCTGGTGTGCCTAACCCCCAGAAGATCTCATGAGGAACTTGGTGAAGTCCAAGCTACTGCTCTTCATGCTGTGATCAGGGGAGATTGCTTTAATTTTTCAAAAATGATTTTTGATGGGCTCAGGGAGAATTGTGAAAAACCTTTTAATATGTATCCCAGGTTTTTACAACACATTCTGGATACACAATTCCCTGATGTTCCCAGAGCTGGTACCATTTTTCACCAAAAGAACCTAACTGAGAAATTTTTTTCTTACTTGCTTTCAGAATCTGCAATTTCCAACTGTCTTGGTGTGGAAAATGACCATCCACTACCCGATCCAAGAGTTATTCCTGCACCTATGGTGCAAGAGCAACCAGTTGCTGTTCAAGAACCAACTGAGCAACCTGCTCCAGGTGACAACACTGAACCTACACCATCAGTTGTTGAACCCACACCTGAAACTGACCCTCTAGCAAAATTACCTGTGAATTTCACTTACATAAGAAAGAGGGTCAAGCACTCAAAAACTACAACCAAAACTTCCTCACATACTCCATCAAAAGTTGTTGAAAAGGAGACAGGGTCTACTCCACCTGTGTTTCCTACTGCCACCCAACCTGAAAACCTTGAGCATGACCCACTGTCTACTCAACATCAAAGCCAAGGGTTAAGCCATATTGCTGATGATCTCTCACTTGAGACCTCATCTTCTATTAGATTGGATGTACAACCCTCATCCCTCTTGTTTACCTCCATAGACCTAAACCTAGATCTACCTGTGAATGATGAAGAAACTGATCTAAATCCAAATGACAATCTCTTCTCATCAACCTCACCTCATGAAGATGATTGGATGGATCTTGATTATGTTTCTCCTAACCCCCATTCACCCACTAAGGAGTTGAACATCAGGAGTGATGAAGATGTTCATGTAGAAAGGGCTGCTACTACAATTGGTTCCCTACTGGAACAATTGGACAGTAGTAACATATTTAAGACCCAATCTATGGCAACCAGCAGCCAGTTTGAACCAAAGGAACCAGAAATGGAACCTGAGGCAATAACTGTGCTTGCAGGGAATCCCAGGAGCCAAGACAACCAGGGTGTTGAGCTTGATCAAGCTAGGCTTGATGGCTCTTCTTCGCCCAAGGATACTGAGAAATCGGTTGAGGGTAGTGCTTTACTTAAGGAATTGACGGCTAATCAAACTGAATTGCAGAAACAGATGCAATCCCTGCTTCACACAATTCAACAGCAGGACACCTTGATTGAAAGGCTTAAGCAGGAGAAGGTTAGTGCATCAAACCCAACTTGTGAAGCTGTTGCTACCAAAAAGGGGGAGAAAGCTAGCTCTTCAACACCTATCCAAAACATTTCTGCTAAAAGTAAGCCAACTGAAGACTCTGTTAGCTCTTCTGAAATTGATTTTGATCCCAATGAGAGGTTACCTGAGAAGATGAAGTCTAAGCTATTCAAAATCTGTGGAATTAAGCCCTTCAACCCAGTAGAAGGCCTGCTTAATGTTCACATGGATCAGCTAATGCAGGTAGCACCTGAAGAATGCAAAGTCAATCACATGGAATTCCTAAGATTCGTGATGGCTGCTTCAGGTGCTCACCCTCAAAACATTGGAGAAGTCAGAAACTTCATATCTGAGGTTTACTTGGCGAAGGAGCAAGAATATCTTCAAACAGGTGTAGAACAGTTTGAGGCTGAAGGAGGAGAAAGAAGTGAAGAACAGGTTGATACACCTGAAAGTAAACCAGCGGAAGATGAGACTCAACAAGAAGATCTATTTGACATAGAGGTGACTGAAGCTTTACTGCACCTAAAGAGTCCTACATCTTCTGCAGCAAAGGTTGTAACAGAGGAAATTCCAAAGGATGTTGTTCCGGAGGAATTTGCCTCTAACACTGAAATTCCGAAGGAAGTTACTCCGGAGGAGCTAATCACCACTGATAAAACTCCAAAGGATGTTACTCCGGAAGAATCAACCTTGGCTAAGGAGATTCCGAAGGAAGTTACTCCGGAAGAACTTCTCACCGCTGAGAATGTTCCGAAGGAAGTTACTTCGGAAGTTGTTTCCAAGGAATTGCCTAAGACTATTTCGGAACCAATTAATTGCTCCGGAAGTCAGTCCTAAGGCAGTTACTTCGGAACTTGGCACTAAGACTATTCCTGAGCAAGTTACCTCGGAAGCCAGTCTAAATGCTACAACTTCACTTCCTGAGTCTTCAAAGCCTGCTGATGGTGATTCTCTTGATGAGAGAAGCATATCTGGTTTCACTGATTTGGAAGATGATAATCAGAGCACAGGTGGTCAAAACGAAGAAATGGACCCTGTTACAAAGGCTCTGATTGATCAATTGGAGAAGGAGAATGTTGAAATGCAGAAGAAGTTCCAAGAACAGAAGGAGTTTGCTGTATTTGAAGAACAGAAACAACTGCTCATAGAAGGAGGTATTTATGAGTATGTTATTAATAACTCAGACCTGATGTTCTTTATTAATGGAGCTAGACTAAGATCAGACCAGTACATAAAAGAAAGGCTTGCTAGAGCCGAAGAGCAAGGTCTTTCAGACAAGGTTGAAAAGTACAAAAGGGTCTTAGGGAATGACTACAGGAAAATTCGTATGAAAAGCAATGAAGAAAATAAGATTTTCCTTGGTCAATTCAGTGTTATGCTCAGAAGCAAGGAGTGTTTCACTGATGCATGGGTAAATGAAATGAAGGGAAATGACTTGGTGAATTGGATGTACATGATTCTCACCATTCAAGCTGATGAAGCCAAGAAGTTAAATGTAAAGAGGTATGTTGATTGCAGTCTGGAGCAGGAGAAGGCACAAGAGAAGCAAGGTACCAGATACCAGAAATTATCTGAGGAATATGACTTGCTGATTCACAAATGGTACTTCAAGGAAATTCTGATGGAGAACCCTAAAAGAATCAACTCTTGCAAGCTGCCAAGATTGAGAACTGAGCTTGATGCCATTAGGAAGAGTCAGATTGAAAAGGAGAGAACTACTGGTGAGAAAAGACCACCAGGTATGTATACTCTGTTTGATTCTCTTCACCCTGAAGGTCTCAGTTATCTCAAAGACAAGAAAAGAAAAGCTCCTGTCTCAGCAACTCAACAGAAAAGGCCCAGGATCAACATTGTCAAGCAAATGTTTGACACTGTCTCTGATCCTCACCTCTCTTCATCATCACAACCCTTCACTTCAACATCACAACCCACTGCTCCCACATTTCAAACTCCAAACCAACCAATTCCATCTCCACCTCCCAAAATTCCTAAACCTACACAACCTGAGCCTGAATCCTCATCCCAGAAACCTTCATCCACTCAACCCATTCCTCTGGCTTATTCTGGAAGAAAGAAGTCCATGGCTGTCAAAAATCGTTTAGCTAAAAGGAAGAAGTTAGCTGTAAGTGAATCAGAAGAAGAGTCCGAACCTTCAGATTCTCCAACAGCAAATGTTGAAGTCACTCATCCCTGCATGCTAAGGATTGAAGAGCATAAGAGTGAGAACATGTATTACTTCTTCATGAGCAATGGTGAAATAAGGAAGAAGCCTGACTTAAAAGTGGATGACTGGGATAAGTTGCATCAAATGGACATCATGGCTATAATGGGAACTCCCAACTATAAGGTAGTGTAGAGCTCAAGTTGAAGCATCATGAAGATTCAGACAGAAGAACAGTTTTTGGTAGCAACATCTTAGGGGGAGACTGTTGGGAATGTTTTGCTAGGCAGAAATTCTCTAAGTCAGAGTTCCGAAGGAAGTTAGTCCGGAACTTTTCCTTCACACTGAGTAGTTCCTCCGGAACTTATCCCAGTGTTACTCCGGAACTTTGACTTATCCCTTGTTGCAAGTTCCAATGCATAAAGCTGTCAGAAAGCAGTTTTACTTTACACCATGCTGTACACTGTTCACCGATAGGTCAGCTCAACTGTTCACAGAAGCATGCTTGTACTACAACAACTCTGGAGTAGATATCATTTGTTTATTTAGCCTAGGAGCTAAAAGGAAATAAAAGAATATCTTTTATTTCCTCCTTGCACTATATATATTAGTTGTATTTCCTTTTGTTTGCGTTGATCGAATATCTCTCTTGTTCATCAGCTGTAACTCTCTGTAAACATTGTGAAGTAATAATATAGTAGTGCTTGGAATTGATATCTTGTGTTTTATCTACTTTACTTCTTGTTTACCAGTTACTGTTTCGATCAAACCATTTCAAACATTAACACAAACAAGTCTGATTCCGCCTTTCTTGTTTGATACCTTTTAGTAACTTGTTTGGTTAGTTGATCCTAACCACGATCCTACATGGATCATTAGCAATCTCTAGATATCTGTCATCTATAGCAGACCACGTGGTTGAGTCTGCTGGGTGACGTAAAACACCGTCCTTTATTCTACTGTTTGTGTGCCATCTCATATTACATGCAGTTGTCGGTGACTGGAATAGATGTTTGAACCGTGCTATTATGGGAAAGTACCACAACACCTTTGCAGGAACATTCTCGTGTATAACCTTTTTTATGTCGTCCACCTTCCATCTGGATTTTCCACAAGTGGGGCATATTTGCAAATCTTTGTACTCGTTCATGTATAGTATGCAGTCGTTGATACATGCGTGTATCTTCGTATAGCCCGAACCCATTGCTTTGAACGTTTTCTTAGCCTCATATGTACTGTCCACCATCTCATTGTCTTCAGGCAGCATCTTCTTTACCAAAACTAATATTTCTGTAAAGCATTTATCCGAAATTCCGTACTTACTCTTCAAGTTGAAGAGGTGTACCAGCGCGGACAACTTTGTGAAGTCGGGACACCCTTTGTAAAGTGGCTTCTCAGCATCTTCAATCAGTTTTATGAACTTCTCATGTTCATGATACATGAAATTTTCTTTCGTAGCTTCAACCATTTCAATTATTTCGGTGGCATCAGTTGGAATGCCCTACGTAAAATCACTCGTGTAGTTGTCTTCATAAGGCTCATCAGCCTTCTCTCCGTGCTTAATCCATAAGGTATAGAGTTGATCAATTCCATGTCTGAATAAGTGAAGAGATACCTCCTCCACATTAAGAGACACGTGGTTTAAACATATCATACATGGACATGGAATTTTAATTTTTTCACTACTTTTTCGTGTGTCCATATTCCTTGATATTTTTATGTTTCGAACTGCATAATCTATAAAAGCTCCAACTCTATCGATATAAGGTTTTGTGTTTCTATCTTTCACCATCCAAGACTTGTCCATCTCCAACATCAGTACCAAATCGTAACAACAGTTAAATTCACGAAATCAAAGAAAACTAAATTAAAAAAATCAAGTAAGTAATAAAATGATTAGGAAATCAAACATACCTTGTATTTCGATCGAATGGCTTTAGAATTTTTTTTGACCGAATTTGTTGTGAGTGAATGTGTTCATCATTTTTTTGCTCGAAGGGGTTGTGCTAGAATTGTGAATAGGTTAACGGTTATTAATTAGGGTTTATTTTAATGAATATACGATTCCTTCAATTAAGGTGTTTTTTTTTATTAAATATGAGAACCCTCATTTAAAGTGTTATCTTTTTATATAATTATATTTTAGGATAACATAATTCCCTTATTTAAAGTGTTATATTTTAATATAATTATATTTTAGGATAACATAAATCCATCATTTAAACTGTTATATATTATAATCTAATTATTTTTTAGGATAACATAAATTAAATATATATATATATATATATATAAGTTAATAATACTTAAGTTAATAATACTACTTGAATTAATAAAATTCAACTATCTACGGTTAAAATAAAGTAATTATCTAATTAGGCTCAATTGACTATAATCAAGATGAATTGAGGTTAAATTGGGTATAATCAAGATCAATTGCTCCCAATTGGACATAATAATCATAATTGGGGCATAATCAACATAATTTGGGAAAAATGATCCTTAATTGGGTATAATTATCCTTAGTTGGGTATAATGAACCACAATTGGGCATAATAATCATAATTAGGCGTAATCAACATAATTTGAGCATAATGATCCTCAATTGGGTATAATTATCCTTAATTGGGTATAATGAACCACAATTGGGCATAATAATCATAATTGGGCATGATCAATATAATTTGGGCATAATGATCCTCAATTGGGTATAATTATCCTTAGTTGGGTATAATGAACCACAATTGGGCATAATAATCATAATTGGGCATGTTCAACATAATGATCCTCAATTAGACATAATAAAGCCCAATTAGGTATAATGAGGCCCAATTGGGTATAATGAGTCCCAATTGGGCATAATGATCCTCAATTAGACATAATGAAGCCTAATTAGGTATAATGAGGCCCAATTGGGCATAATAATCATAATTGGGCATAATCAACATAATTTGGGCATAATGATCCTCAATTGGGTATAATTATCCTTAGTTGGCTATAATGAACCACAGTTGGGCATAATCATCATAATTCAGGCATACTGATCCTCAATTGGCTATAATTATCCTAAGTTGGGAATAATGAACCACAATTGGCAATAATCATCATAATTTGGGCATAATGATCCTTAATTAGGTATAATGAGGCCCAATTGGGTATAGTGATGCCCAATTGGGCATAACGAGGCTTAATTGGATGTAGTGATGCACAATTGGGTATAATGAACCATAATTGGGCATAATCATCGTATTTTGGCTATAATCATCAAAATTAGACATAATGCTCCTAATATTGGGTATAATAATCATAATTGGGCATAATCATCATAATTTGGGCATAATGATCCTCAATTGGATTTAATGAGGCCCAATTAGGTATAATGAGGCCCAATTGGGGTATAATGAGGTTTAATTGGACATAATGAGGCCCAGTTGGGTATAATGAGGCCCAATTAGATATAATGACGCCCAATTGGGTAGAATGAGGCCCAATTAGGTCTAATGAGGCCCAATTGGGTATAATGAGGTTTAATTGGACATAATGCGGCCCAACTGGGTATAATGAGGCTCAATTAGGCATAATGATCCTCAATTGGGTATAATGAACCACAGTTGGGTATAATTAACCACAATTTGGCAAAATGATCCTAAATTGGGTATAAGGACCCTTAGTTTGGCATAATGAGGCTTAATTAGGTTACTTCATATTTTTTTTCTAAATATAATACTTTAATTGGGTATAATAATATTTTTTTGAATATATAAATTCAACATACGTTTATTAAATATAGTATTATTTTTTTTAGTATATTATTTTATTACGAGATAATTATGAGTAAGTTTACAATTTTTTATTACAAAATATATTAGCTTAATTCGGTATAATAATAGTTTATTACACATACTAAATCGACATACTTTTAGAAAATATAGTATTATTTTCCCAATTATCGTTGTTTTTTTAAATATATAAGTTTTTCCATCGTCAAGAATTTTCGGTCTGTTCCCTTATTTACGAACGCGGTTTCCAAACATGTTTCACATCATCATAAACTTGAATATTGGAATCGAAAATTTCATAATCCAAATCTTCCATCCAAAAATTTTAGTAGGGTTTCGTCCATTTTCTAAACTATTCCCTCCGAAACCAATTATGAGTTTGGAATTTCGTTTTATCGCCGTGATGTTTTCAATCTCCGATTTACACGTTACCATGATAAACCAACTTTGTTCACCAAAACTATATTCACGAATTGGAGAATCACTGCAGTCGTCGGAAAAAAATTTATTCAGTCATCATCTTCTATAGAGGTACGTACAATTTTTTATATATATTTGTCGAACATGGATGTAATTTGTTTATGATTTCACAATCCCCCTTAGTATCTGTTGTGTAATTTTAGATCATGGAACCCAAAAACGCAATGGAAAATAACGAATTACACACCATGCAAAACGATGAGGCATACAGTGATGATGACGCATACAATTAAGATTCGGGAGAAGCCAATGAGGACCACAATGAAGCCAAGACTTCTGATTCGAGTAACAGTGACAGTGAAGGAAGTTCAGAAGGAGAAACAATTACGGCGACTGGATTGGAATGTCTAAATCCAAAAAAAATTAAAGCCAAGAGGGGCTTGAGCAGACTGTCCAAGATGAAAAACGCGTACACAAATTCGTGTGGAAAAAAATGCAGAGTCAAGTTTGATGTCTATGGAAGGTTTAGTGGAAGGTATAAATCAGAGTTTATAAGTTTCCTAGGAGATGTAGTCCGTGAGAATGTAGGTTTAAGTGTTTTTAACTGGAAGCAAGTAACAAAGGAACTGAGAGACAAGCTATGGGCAGTGATAACGGTATAACTCTAGATTTTTGTTTGTACTTACAGCTAATTTTATTAATATTATACATTGCAATTTTATTCAATTTATAATATGTTGGTAATTATTATTTCAGCGTTATTATGAGATTGATGAAGGTAAGAGAAAGTATGTTATGAATCACCTCGGAATGCTATTGCGCAGATTTAGAAATAAGCTGTACGGAAAAGACATACTACCAAACCTTGGTAAACCGAACAAGTTGGCAAAAATCCCAAGACGGTACAGGACTATACTCCGTAACCAACAAGACTAGGACAATTTTTTCGCCTACACACAATCTGATCAATACAAGGTTTAAATCTTCCTTTTACCTCCATATTTGTAATTTATTCCATTTTTCTATTTATTTGATTTAAGAAATTAATGTCGATCTTGTTTTATTGTAAGACTGTTTTCGGGAAGTCGAAAACTGCTCGTTCGATGTCCATATATAACCACCGCTTAGGGCGGGGTGGATATGCTAAGCATGAACAGAAACTCGTTGGTGTTCAGCCTTCACACTACCTACATGTTTAGGACTAAAACATCAAATGTTGTGCTTTCTTACTAATATGATTTTTTCTGTGAATTATGACAAGGTTGAAAGTAAAGTAATCGATGTAGACACAATGCCTTCCGGTCACTACTGTGGTACAAAGCGTGTGAGAATAAAGCAGGCAAAATTGAAGATGAGGATGCTAAAGCAATAGCAGTAGAAATAGTGAGTTGACTGTAGCTTTATTTTTACTAACTTTCTTACTGTGATTAATATATACGAAATTGTCTTAATGTCTATGACGTTTGTTTCTTGTATAGATGAAAACTGAAAAAAAGATCACTGATGGACAGCTCAAACTTGATCCAGGCAATGATGCCATGACAGTGGTCTTAGGGAAGGAAAAATGTTGGTCGTTAAGAGGTGTTGTCACGGGAGTCAATCCTAGTAAATTTTTCAATGTTCCAAGACAGCGAGGGTCCTTGAAACAGCAGCTGAATGTGCTTCAGGCTCAACTAGAGAAGGAGAGGAAAGAAAAAGATGAAAATGATGAAGAACTAAACGCGTTGAAAGCAAGGATGGCGGAACAAGAAAAAAACATAGCTTTGATATTAGCCACCCTTCCACCTCAGGGGCAGGTAATGCAAACAAACATGTCTACAACGCATGTAAGTGAATCTGAATATAAGTGCATTTTATTTGGATATATAGATATCATTTATAAAACTTTACATATAATTTACTTGTGATCAGGCAAATTCAATAACTCACGCCAATAGGTCTCCAGCTCAGTTAAGTCCATCGATTACAAATGTGCCGGTTTCTCTATTGGGAGCTGATTCACAACCTGATATGAACAATCAGAAAGAATCAACAGAGACAGAAGTAACTCCAGAAATTAAATTATTAATATTTAAGTTCTTTTACATTAGATCAGTGATTTATAATCTACTATGTGTTGCTTATGTAATATTATATATATGAACAATAAAAAAAAGGCCCCATCGAATGCGACTGCTAATAAATTCACACGGAAAGATTCAACGAGGGCTAGATCCATAGTAAGTAATTGTTTCAGATTATATTTGTTTAATTTTGAAATCAGCAATTACTAGTTTTTTGTGTTTGAATTGTGTAATTATATATAGGAAGCAGCAAAAACAAGACAAAATAAGGCTGAAGCAAACAAAAGATGATTTACATCATGTGACGGTAACGACACCTTCAGCTGAAATCATGAAGGTATGTAATTTAACGAATATGTGTGTTTTAGTTTTTCCTTTATTTATGTTAATATTACATAAACATTGCAGACTATCCAATGTAAACTAGCCTACCCAACCAAGAGACAAATTGTTGGTTTAGGTACCGTTTACCTGTCCGAATAACGACAATAAATTCATGGATTTCCACTCCAAGATGACTGCTATAGGGTGTCGGTTGATGAAGTTAAAGTACCGGCATCGTTTTTACCATTTGAGGTAGACGATGTCAAAACAATGGAAAAAGCACTAAACAATTTGTTTCCTTGGCCGAAGAACCTTTGCCTTGATGAATCAAATGTTACTTTCCTTTAATTACTTACCTTACATAGTACATTATATTATTGTTCAAACTAAAATAGTTATCATTTATTATTTGTTTTAATTTTTCTGTATGAATGTTGTTGATTCAGGATCCAGTTGTTACTACACTAGAAGAACAAAATGAAGATGAAAACGTCTAGGCGCAAAAGATGAAAAGGAAATTTATAACGAGAGACGACATCATGAAGATGAAGAAAGTTAAGAAGAATAATACCTAGGATGATTTAGATTAAGATGAATTTTATGTTTTTTTAACACGAGAATTTATATTTGTGGAACAATTACAAAATTTTTTTAATAGTGTATGCTAATGTTATTATATAACATTTTTGGTGTCATTTTATATGATTGTATTTTATGTGACTAAAAACCACACAATTGTCACTTTATATTAACAATTGTGTATCTAAAACACAGAATTAGTCACACCGAATAATAAAACTGTGACTATAACTCTTTTACCGTCATGTATGCATGTATCAAATGTGACTATATAGCAAATGTGAAAACTAATATTCAAAACTAATATGACTAAAGCTATAACAAAAGTGACACTAACAACTAATTAATGTGACTATAACATGTTTCCAGTCTCGTTTTCATTTGTTCAATGTCACTGTAATGTATGAAATGGTCACTCTATATTAACAACTATGTTATTATTAACAACATATAGTCACAATTTACATAATTAATTGTGTTTAAAATACATAAACAGCACATAGAAACTAAAAGTGTGTTAGAGTGATGTATTTAAGTAACATGTGTGACTAAATGGGTATTTAATAACAAAAGGTTAAAAATAATGTTACTAAAGGTTAGAAAATAACACTTACACATACTTAATGTCATTATAGAACAATTCTAGTCATATTTATATTTCTCTTATGTGACTAAAGGGTATATAATGGTTACTTTATATTAACAACTAGGTCTTTAATTGTGACCATATACCAACCAATAGTCATTTTAAGAAATTTTTGTGTTCTAAAAACTCTGAAATAGTCACACTTCAAATAATATCTACATCAACTTTCATGATATGGTCACACATAACAAAATTGTGTGTCTCAAAAACCTAAACAATAGTCACACCTAAATATTTGTTATGTGACCAATTGTTAACAAAACGTTATAGTGAACGCGAAAAAATGTGACCATTTGGGAACATTATGTCACTAAAGAGATGTAATGGTTACTTTATATTAACAAGTAAGTGTTTAATTGTGAACATTTTCCAACCAATAGTCACTTTAAGACATTTTTGTGTCACTATAAACTATGAAATAGTCACACTTCCTACTTTTTCTACATCAACTACCGTGATATGGTCACACATAACAAAATTGTGTGTCTCTAAAACCTAAACAATAGACATACTAAATTATAAGTTATGTGACCACTTGTTAGTAAAACGTCACAGTAAACACGAACAACATGTCACCATTGGGTAACATTTTGTCACTATAAAATAAATAAGTGTTACTAAAAATGGGTTTACGGTGACATTATTCGATAAATTCATTGATCCTGAAAGAAAAATCATACTTTATAGTCACACTTTTTATCTACGGTCACATTTTTTAGTACCATACGGTCACTAAAATTTAATGTCACCATAACATACCTAAAATGGCGTGACTTTTGGTCACGGATTGGACGGGAAAAAATGTCGCTAATCACATATAGTCACACTTTTTTGGTGTCACCGAAGGTGATCCCCTAGACAATGGTATAAAAGATTTGATGATTATGTGATTAGTAAAGGTTTTCTAAGAAGCTCTTATGATAGCTGTGTTTATATAAAAGAATGTGATACTGGTGTGTTTCTTTATTTGCTGTTGTATGTAGATGATATGCTGGTGGTATGTACCAGTCAAGATGAAATAGACAAGGTCAAGAGGCCGCTGATGGATGAGTTTGAGATGAAGAAGCTTGGAAAAGCAGAGAAGATCATTGGCATAGAGATCAAGAGAAACAGGAATTTAAAGACCTTGAAGTTGTCTCAATCATCATACATAGAAAAGATATTGAATAATTTTGGTATGCAAGATTCCAAACTAGTGAAAACACCCCTGGCACCACACTTTAGGCTTTCCAATGCAGACATCCCAGGTATCTATGAAGAATGGGCAGAAATGGAAAATGTGCCATATGCATAAGTAGTAGGTAGTTTGATGTACCTAATGGTCTGCACTAGACCTGATTTAGGCTATGCAAGTAGTCTAGTGAGTAGGTTTATCTCAAATCCAGGTAGAGTTCATTGGAGTGCTGTGAAATGAATTATGAGATATCTCAAGGATACTAGTGACAAGGGTCTACTTTTTAGAAATAGAGTTCGCCAGGATGAAGGTTTGATAGAGGGGTTTGTAGATTCTGACTTTGCTAAAGATTTAGACAAGGGTAGGTCTATAACAGGATACTCATTCTTTGTGTTGAAGAACCTCATTAGTTGGAAAGCACAGTTACAACACATGTGGCTTTAAGCACAACAGAAGCTGAGTACATTGCCCTTACTGAAGGAGTGAATGAAGCATTATGGCTGCAAGGTTTTGTCAAAGAATTAGGAATTGACATTGTAGGGACTAAAGTTAAAAGTGACAACCAAGGGGCTTTACAACTTTCTAAAAATAGATGCTTTCATGAGAGAACTAAGCATATTAATGTAAGATTACATTTTATCAGAGAAATAGTTAGTTCTAAGCAACTAAAGATAGTTCAAATTGGTGCAGATTTTAATGTTGCTAATGTCTTCACCAAAGTTCTAAGTGGACAGAAGTTTGACTTTTGCCTAGAAGTTTTGGGAGTTTCTTAAATTCAAGTTTTAATCTTTCTAGGTCTGTTCAACTTATGTTCTTGGCAATTCTGCACACTTGCCGTACAAATCCATGGATCCCTGGCAGTTGGTGCTAGTGTAGTTTGCTGAGGTTGCATAATTTGGGCAGGCCTGTGGTTAGTGTTTAAGAGGAAATCAGAAGTTTTAGTGCTGTTAATTATCATTGACTTTTCACTAAGGTGGAGATTGTGGGAAGCAGTGTTCAAGTCAATTAGGGATCAATTAAGTTGGTTAGAATCAAGATGTAAGCTGGAATTAAGGTTGAAGTAGTGTTAGATGGTTTAATATTGAGTTAACATGTTGTTAACTAATCGGGTACAAAGTTTAGGCTTAAGTTGACAATCGGGTGAAAGATCAGGGAGCAGAAGTGACATATTTAGTAGAAGTTTCGTTAAGAGTAACTAACTACTCTTTAAATAGTCGTTAAAAGCTGTTTAGCCATTCATTCAATCTCGTTCATTTCCAATTTCAATTCTCTTGTTTGTATTGTGATTTCTTGTAGACGATCATTGATTTCAGTTTGAAGTTAATAGAATCGTAGATTTCCTCTTTTGTTTTTTCTTAATTCGTAACAATAAAGATCATGAAAATAATGCTTTCTAGAGGTAAGGGTATTTATGTCATTTCGTGAAAAAAATTAAGAGAGGAAGTTGACGTCATTGTTACACTAGAGTTCTTCAAATCTTTAGACTATAAATACCAAACAAAAAAGTAAAATTTTTGAGCTAAACTTTATAATTTTAGAAAATGTAATTAACTTTTAAAACTAAACTCCATCGTAGACTCATATCAGATGTATATCTGGACATGGCAAAGTATAAGCTATGAGGTATATTTGTGTGGGTGTGACGTGAGCCCACCTACGTCGTGAAGTACCACACCCTTTTACATGAATGTGGTGTGTAAGTCAGGTGGGTCCAATAGCGTGAGAATTACAACGCCATGAGTTTGCTTGTGACTTTACATCCGGAACAAATTCCTCAAATAACTTTTATATGTTACCTTTTTAAAATAAAAACCTAACTTGTATTCTTTCTTCTTCCTGTTATTTTTATTTTTTTCTGAATAGTACGGTATAAATTTAAGTGGAAATGGTTAATTTAAAAAAATATATATTTTTTGGTCCCGTCAGAGCTTTTCGACATGTTTTTTGTTCTCGTAAACAATTTATTAATGAAATGCACATAACTTTTTTATGTTTTTAATGAAATGGTTTTTTATTTTAAACATTATATTTTAATTTTTAAATAAAAAAGGTTAAAATAATTAAAAAATACTAACTCATAGCACGTAACTCACTATCAGCATTGTCTACATGACAGAACTGACCACTACAATTCACTACTGGTATACCTCATGTTCTAAAATATTAAAATAATAAGAGTTAACTTCGCTTTTGGTCCTCAAGGTTTGTACATTTTAACACTTCTAATCCAATTTCAAAAATTATAACATTTCAGGGCCTGTTCTTTCAATTTCTTAACAATTTTAGTCACTTTTTGAAATTTCATCCAAATTAACGACTGAAATCCGTCAAATGAGGGCTATTTTTTTAATGAACCCTTTTCCCTTTTATCACATAAATAAAAGGGTAAATGGTTCAATTAAAAAATAGCTCTCATTTGACGGATTTTAGCCGTTAATTTGGATGAGATTTTAAAAAGTGACTAAAATTGTTAAGAAATTAAAAGTATAGGCCCTAAAATGTTATAATTTTTGAAATTGGAGTGAAAGTGTTAAAATGTGCAAACCTTGGGGACCAAAAGCGAAGTTAACTCAAATAATAATGATTGTTAGATTAAAATATATTTTATGTGTCAAAAAGAGATCGATATCATGTTATAAATCTTTTCTACGTTGAGTGACTATTCTTGGAACGTTTATCATTTATTACCAACTAATTCAAAACTACATCGATATTTTAAGATTACTAATTCAAAACTACATCGATATTTTAAGATTTATAGAACTTATAGAACTTGAACCCCTATATTTTTTTTTTAACAGCAAATATTTATTTACACCAATTACAGCATTGTTAGGGTTTGAACCCATAACATCCAACTAAGAGGACAAAGCCTCTACAAAGTAGGCTAGTCCCACGTTTGAACCCCTATATCTTAGTTCTGGAATTTACATCTTAACTGTCACAATGTTTCATAGAGAATAATATCTTATGATTTTACCTTTCTAATGTTTTTGTTTTGATCATCTTGTGAAATGGACCTAATTGAATTTATTTTGCGTAACTTTCTTGCCACTAAAATCTCAAAACGTTATATTCAAACACGTAAATGACATATGCAGTGACGTATACATGTCTTTATCCTTTTCCTTTTTCCGTTTATCTTTTTGATGTTATGTGCGGTATCGTCCTTATTAATGTGTATGTCACTTATTTAATTTAAAAATTGAATTAGTTATAATAAAGGACATTTCATATAACAATAATATTAATAATATATATCGAAGGTGCTGTTAAGGGGGGAGACGGCTTTGTCTCTTATTATTGGCATTTCGTTTTGTTTGATCGTAAGATAATTTATGGTGCCCCGTGAGTGTTACACATGAAATGTTTTATGATTTTATCAATTATTCAATGAGAATACAAACACTAAAGAAAAATATATATATAGGAAAACATTGGTTTATTTGAATTAAAATAAGAAAAATTGGATTCTATTAATCACGTATATTACTTATTGGTCGATATGAATTCCAACTTAATTTTTTGCCCACAATAAACTCATTTTTAAAACAATTGGAAAATAATAAATCACCGTTAAATACCACTAACCTTGTTAATTTTTCGCTAACTCAGCATGTTACATAGCATCCTATGTGGTTATTTTTACCAAAACTTAATCAATTAAGAAGCTCCCGCTGTTAAAAAAAATATCTTAATCCTATATGGCTATTTTAACCGTACTCCATTACATGATCACAAGCTCGAAGTTCAAAGAACGAATTGATATCACACACGAATGTAAAGAGAACTACTCAAAACCTTTATTAGATATTGTGATTACAAGTTGGAGAAAACCTAACTAGGTTAACCCTTTATATAGACTAAAACATGAAAAACATCTATCCTAATATTTAAAGATAAATGATTATCCACATTAGACTATATCACAAATCTAATCTAGATAATTATTAAAGATATCAATTAAATATATCTAACAATTATCTCATCCAAACCGACTTGTTTGAGATGGACCCGACCCCACCGACTTGTAGGTGTCTTGAACACCCATCTTCACATAACCCACCTTTATCATCCCATTTTCAAAACATTCCCGAATGAAGTGATACTTGGTATGTATGTGCTTACTTTACCGAAAAACACGGGATGCTTAGAAAGAGAAATCGCTGATTGATTATCAACTTTTAGCTCCACAACTTGAGTCTTTCGACCCGTAATTTGACTAAGCAATTCACGCAACCAAAGAGCTTGATTTACGGCCTCGGTAGCTGCCATAAACTCTGCTTCGTGAGATGAGAGTGCCACCGTTGCTTGCTTTTTAGAACACCAAGTGATTGGTGAATCACCCAAATAAACACAGATGTCCCGTAGTACTTTTACCATCGTCTCGATCAATGTTATGGGAGCTATCACTCTAACCAATTAAAATACTTTCTCCTCCACGAGTGTACGTATTTTATCCCAAAACCAACTGTACCCCGAACATAACGAAGTATGTGTTTTAACAAAGCAAGATGTGACTCCTTAGGAGTTTGCATATAACGACTAATCACACATACCGAAAAAGATATATCCGGTCTTGTGTGTAATAAATAACGGAAACACCCCACGAGCCTTCGGTAACATGTTTCATCAACTCCACGTCCTTGCTCGTCTTTAGTGATAATTGCACCCGGATCCATTGGAATTTTAGTTGGATTATAATTTAGGAGGTCCATCTCTTTCATCAATTTCTTCGCATACCCTTCTTGTTTAATTGAAATCCCATCTTTAGCTTGACACACTTCAATACTAAGGTAATAATTTAATTTTCCTAGATCACTCATGTCGAACCTGGTTGCCATTTCTCGCTTAAAGTCATCGATATCTTTAGATCTTGATCATGTGAAAATCATATCTTTAACATAAACTACGACGATAACTAGGCTTCTCCAACAACCTTGTGATACACGGCTTGCTCATGTTCACATCGATGAAAATTTAATTGCTTTAGAGTTCCATCAAGCTTCATATTCCATGCCTGAGGGGCTTGCTTTAACCCGTATAACGCCTTGTGGAGTTTATACACTTTTGTCTCTTCACCTTTTTTCACGAAGCCTTCGGGGTGCATTACATATACTTCCTCCATAAGGTCTCCATGTAGGAACGCGGATTTTACATCAAGGTGATGTAAAACCTAACCCTCATTTGCGGCTAAGGCTATTAAAACTCAAACCGTCCACGAGCTACCGGGGCAAACACCTCGTCAAAGTCGACCCCGGCCTTTGAACGGTTAGCCCTTTGCGACCAATCGAGCTATAAATTATTAAATGAACCATCGACATTTTTCTTTATTTTGTATACCTACTTGAGTCCAATTGGCTTGACTCCTTTGGGTAAATCCACCAACTTCCAATTCTTATTCCGGTTTATTGAGTCGATTTCTTGCTTCATAGCCTAGACCCAATCTTCACTTTCTTTAGCTTCTTTATAATTAAATGGCTCCTCGTCCTTAGATAAAAAAAAGTGTTTCAAAGTCTTCATCGTCTTCCAAAATATAATCTTGAAAACGAACTGGAACTAACTTGACACGAGTGATCTCTTCACAATCTCGGGCCCATCTCCTGAATTTTGGGCCGAGGTTGCTGCTATATTTGTTCCAGTTGTACTGGGCTGTGACCCAGTTACTTGGCTGCTGTGTACCGAAGATGCTGAGCTGGACAAACTGGAACGCTGGACTATTTTCATGCCAGTTGAATGTGGGCTTGGTTGGAACTCATGAATCTGGTCATCAAGACCAGTAACATAAAAAGTTGATAAGCCACCCAGATTTGCACCATACTTCTCCTTGTACCCAGTCCAGTCCCAACATAAGTTTTCTTGGAATTTTACATCTCGACTTATAATAATTTTGTTACTTTTAGGATCAAGTAACCGATACCCTTTCGAAACCGGTTCAACCCCCAAGTGCACAACAACTTCCGACCTATCTTCGAGCTTCTTCAAGTGAGGTACCATCTTCTTAGCATAGGCGACACATCCAAAAACTCGTATGTGTTCCACTTTAGGCTTCATCCCCTTGAACACTTCAAATGGAGTTTTTCCTTTTACGGCTTTAGTAAGGATTCGATTAATTAAATAAGTCGAATGTATCACTCCCTCTCCCCAAAATATAAGAGGAACTTTCTTTGCTTTTAGGATGTTTCGGGTCATGCTCATGAGAGTTCTATTTTTTTCTCTCAACAACCCCGTTTTGTTGAGGAGAATAAGGGGTTGTCAAGTGTCTTTTAATGCATTCGTTGCTACAAAAATTATTAAATTCAAACGAATTGAACTCTCCACATCGATCCATTCTAAACACTTTGATTTTTTCACCGGTCTCGTTTTCTATCTCTTTCTTGAACTTCTTAAAGATTCCAAGAGCTTCACTTTTTGTTTCTAACAAATAAAACCAAGTAAAACGTGAAAAATCATCTATTAGAACAAATATATATATTTTTTACCTCTGGGTGTAGCCGGTGTTATCGGTCCGCATAGATCTCCGTGAATGAGTTCCAAGATTTTTGTAGCCCGGTATGTTGCACTAGTCGGAAACAGCTTGCAAGTTTGCTTCCCCATTAGACACGAATCACACAATTGATTTTGATGTGCTATCTTAGGATGTTCAATTGCTACTTCTTTCGTTCCCATGCGTTTTAAAGTATCAAAATTGAGGTGGCCTAAACGAGTATGCCACAACCACGAGCTTTCTTCAATTTTACTTTGCAAACATACCGGATTCCCGGCCTTCTAGGGTACCTTGTAAAGTCGGTTTGTGGATCTAGTCACCCTCATAAGCAAACGATCATTGTTGTCCCTCATGGTGAGAATTCCATATTTGAGTTTTATGTCGAAGCCATTTTCATCGAGTTGCCCAAGTGATATGATGTTATTTTTCAAATCGGGAATATAGTAAACATCTGAGAGCAATTGTTGCTCACCGGTTTTTCCTTCGAGTACCACCGATCCCTTGCCCTTGATCATCATATAAGACTCGTCTCCAAACTGAACTTTACATGTCACTTGATTATTTAAATCAGAAAAATAAGAAAGGTCACCCGACATGTGGTTACTCGCACCATTGTCGAGATACCACATATTTGTACCTTGTGAATCCTCCTCAAATCTTTTATGCACTATTTTTCTTCGTTTAGAAAAATTGTTTTCGAGCTACAAAAAGACATGTAGAGAGTTGGGTCTTCTTCCTTTGCATCCGCAAAATTAGCTTCTTCTTTTTTCTTGCGGTCCGGACATGAAGTTGCATAGTGACCAAACTTGTCACACCGGTAGCACTGAATCATAGACCGATCTTTAACTTTTGCCTTTTGTTTCTTCTTGTTTTGTGCATTTTTGCCTTTTCCTTGCACCGAATCGTCATGTGCCCCCGAATCTTTGTTACTACTGCTCGATTGTCCTCCTTTATTTTTCCACTGTTCATGTTTCTTAGCGGTAGATTGCAAGTTAGGGGTGTGCAAAAAGCCGAATTAACTGATAAAACCGAACCAAAAATAACCAAACCGAACAAAAAATCAAAAATAACCGAACCGAAATAACCGAAACCGATATTTGCGGTTCGGTTACGGTTATTCATTTTCCAATAACCGAGCATAACCGAACCTAACCGATTCTATATATAACCATATATGTTACTATGATATGGTAAAAATAAAAATTGTTGCTATGATACCATATATAACCATTTGAAAAATTAACTCATTTGGTTGATCGGAAGAAGAAGTATAAAGTCTAGCCAATCCAAAATCAATAATTCTTGCATTGTATCCTCGTCTAGAAATATGGCATCAGAGCTCACATTTTAAAGTAATATGCCAATGTAACAAGCTCCCATTTTTATGTAGAAGTGATGATAAAGTTCCATTGGACATATACTTATAAATTAAGAGTTTTCATCACCTGCAATGAAGTAACCCAACAAAGGAGTCAAATTAGGATGTCTAAGCTGACCTAATTATTCATCTCCACCCGAATTTGTCTCTCATGAAGCTTAAAAGTGTCGACCCATTTGAATTAAATTAGGACAGTCCCACGCCACTCCCATATTTCTCCCTAAAAAACATGTAGTGACATGTACTCCTAAAAATAGAATTTCAAACCCACATTGTTAGACGTAGGAAAGTTTAAGTGAAACTTGGTATATTAAATTAGCAACCCACTAGCTAGAATTTTTCAACTTTCTTGGTTAATAAGAATCCAAACAAGTATTTGGGCTTTAATTTAATGAAAAGTTTAAAATTTGAAAGGTTTGTTAACCGACCCGCACTTGTACATGAAAGGTTGGTTAACCGACCCATAACCGACCCGTACTTGTACATGAAACCAATTAACCGAAACCGTTTTAACCGGCAGTTGTTAAGGTTTTTTGCTTAACCAAAAGTCGGTTATGGTTACAGTTAAAGGTCAAAACCGACCCAAACCGACCCATGCACACCCCTATTGCAAGTGCATCAACTTTTCACTTGCTTCGGCGGACGCCTCTTTACCCTTTAGTCTCTCGTCAAACACCTTTAAACGACCTACAGCTTCTTGAAAGTCCATTGTCTTTATGTTCGCAAACTGCTCGATCGACGCCACTATAGGCATAAACCGCGAAGGAACCGAGCTCAACAATTTTCTCACTAGTTTTCGATCATCGAAAATTGTTCCTAGGCTCGATGCCTTGGATACCAAATCTCCGATTTTTGCAACAAAATCGTCCAAAGCATCCGAGTCCCGCATCTTCAATTTTTCAAACTCTGCTTCCAAGGTTTCGATCCTAGCTTCCCGAACTCGTTCGACACCCACAAAATGGTTTTTCAAGGCATCCCAGATTTCCTTAGCAGTATCAAATTGACATACCTGTAATACCAGTTCTTCAGGTATTACTTGAAGGAGGAGAGCTTGTGACAACCCGTATATTCCAGGTTAACTTTAATATTATATTAACGTGCAATTATCTGATTATATATGTGCATTAGACTTAATTTGCCCAAATTAGGTGACTTTACGTGCAAACATAGCCAATCTAGGTCCGACAACAATTACCCGCAATGGAAATCAATCAAAGTTCCCCAACTATTCAAGATGGAACTTCAACAATAAGAAATTCATAAACATTGTTTTGTGAAATCTAAATATAAAATGGATATTTTATATTTTTCTAAACTATTACGTAATGTCAAAAGTATTCCAAACATGTCGTTTATTCGAACGACCATTCTAATCAAACAATAACTTGGTTTTAAATTCTTAAACTAATTCAACTTCAAACAATTTATTTCCTTCAAACTATTTCTTTTGTCAAACAAATTTCATCAACTTTTAAACGTAACCCGCTCACGTCGAGCAAACATTTAAATTCAAATTCGGAGTACATCATTAGTGCACTAAAACAACAAAAGCCAAACCATGGCAACTGACATTCCAAATTATCCGAAAAACGTCCGCGACAAAGCAATAATGTTATCATTACGTTTACCCGTTTCACGTCAAAAATCCATTTTTCATTCCGGACATCGTTTTCACTCAAACAAAGTTTCATTGGACTCGTAGGACCAAACCGGACTCAACCCGACCCGACTCGAGACCCGGTTCGGCCCAGAAAGCACAATGGGCCTACGGCCCAATCCCCTTCCTTTCTTTCCCTTTCGGCCTGATTCCCGGCCCATTCTCTCTCGGCCCACCGGCCCATTTCCTTTTTCTTCCTCGGTTTGGGCCGAAGCCCGTTACCCCCTCTTTCTCTTACAATTTGGGCTGAAGCCCAACACTCTTTCTCTTTTCTTTTGGGCCGCCGGTCGAACCCGGCTTCCTCTTTTCTTTTCCTCGGTTTCGAACCCGAGACCAACCAACATTTTATATTCTTTTTTTTCTTTCTATCAACCGATCCTAGTTCGATCCCGGTCCACCCCACTTTCTTTTCTTTGGTTCCCAGTTTCTCCCGTTCGGTTGAGACACAACCGAAAACCAACACCTATCATCTCATGTCCCTCTACTAGCCCAACAACCGAGCCGTCCTCCTCTTGTCCCTCTACCCGTCGCAAGCCATCTTGGGCCACCAACTTGCTAGCTTGATCCCCAACACCTTTGTCTCATGTTTCCCCAACCAAACTAGTAACCAATGGATAAAACTATTAACCACTAGAACCCATGACAAAGTTGTCACCTAGCCACCACAATGTCCCCTTGTCCCCCCCTCTTGTGTGATCGGTTTTGAGAGACAAACAAGCCACCAACATTCTTGTCTTTCAAGCCACCAACATGTCTAAAGAGCCACACTTTGCTCCCTTGTCCCCTCCTTCCTTGTGACCGGTTTTAGGAGCCAAGCACAACACCACCACCCTATAAATTGGGGACTTAGTCACAACTTCAATCCCTTCAACACCCCCTTCTCCCTTTTCGGTTCACTCACATCAACCGAACCCTCCTTCTCTCGGCTCTCTTAACCGCCAACCATCACCATACACTTAAACACTTAGCCACTTAGTCACTTTCAAGATCAAACACCCTCTCACACTCTCTCTTGCTCTCGGTCACGAGTAAAGCCACCACCGCCACCATCCATCATCACCAATCTCCTCTCTTTTCAAGTCCACCACTCTTAGTTACTTGAGGTAATCCATCAACACACTTCATTTCTTTGATTCTTATTCAAGTTCCTTCATTTAAACAAACATTCTAATCTCTTGTTCTTGACAAATCCATGGTGATCTTTCCATTCTTTCATCATCATTCCACCTAAAAGTCAAGATCAAGGTTGGGTTTGGAGCTAAACTTGGAAGCTTTGTTCAACAACCCATTATCGTCATTACCGATCCGGATAACTCTAAGTGAGGAAACTTACTTATTTTTCTTTAAATCTCTCCTATTTATATGTCACATGTCATGTTCAAGAATAAGTCTTGATTTGGTTGTTGTATGACTTGCTAGCAAACATGTATGTTAGTATGGTTATGTGCTCATGATGGAAACTAGTTCATGTTAAGTTTGGTTATTTGACAAAAATATATAAATAACTTGAATGTTTGTTAAAAAGAGCCACTTTAATGACCAAGTTTGGACAACTACTAGTTCTTGTATGTTAAAAATAATTTGGAACACTTAACTTGGTTTAAAATGGGTGTACAAAATGTCAAAACTCGGATTTCATGAAAAATATAAGTTTTGACAAAACTGGGCAGAGATGACACACTTTCTGCGTGTCATAAATCTGCTGTCATCTGGGAAATACTTGTAATATGAACACTGAACAGAGATGACACACATTTTCTGCGTGTCATAAAACTGCTGTCACTTAGAAAAATATACACTTTTCCATATTTTTCAAACACTTATATTCTGACTCCAAAACCAAAACTAAAGTTACTAAAGGATGATTTTGAGTCATAGAAGTGTTTAACAAAGATCCAACCATGAAACTTCAAAGAAATATAAACATGGAATTTTTGTGACAAAATATCATTTATTATTTTTATGAGAAATTAAGTTTAAGCCTTTTGACAAACTTGTGACCACTTAGGACTTGTGATGTATTATTAGGGATGCCAAATATGTTTTCTAAACATACAAAATAATTTGAGAAGTTAAACACTTGAAAACAAAACGGTTAAACATCATAACTACGACCTTTTCGGTAAAAAATATCTTTCGGTTACTCGGAAACGTCGGATTTTACAAGTTAAACTTCCACCAATTGAATTGGCAACTCAAGACCCTAAAACACATTAACACAAGTCTACTAACAAATCCTAAGTGTTAGGAAAACCTAAAACGTCATAAGAAAGTCATAACGGTCAAACCGGTGAAACCGGCTAACTACCGGACGAACCAACTCTTAATTTTATCAAAATATAACTTCATATATTTTTGGAAACAATTCTAAAGAAATATCATATTCATTAATCAAAAAGGTTCAAAACCTTATAAATATTTAGCGGATTATATATTTATGATTTTTCCTAACGTTTAATGAAAAATAACCAATATTATTCAATATTTATTTTTCAAACGCGAAGATTTAATTATTATTTATTTATTCAAATAAATAATAAATTCCACCAACATTAGTATTATTTATTAGACAATAAATAATGTCCTAGGATTTCCATCATTGCCATCGGGTAACAACAGTCGAGACTTAACCTTGAACATTGAGTGACGTATTCACTAACTCAAGATAGCCAAACCCTAATACGTCATAACAATTCCTTGTAGACGTTTGCTAGGCTAAGTTCAACCAACCATATCTGTCTTCCATCTTCAAACATGTGAGTTTCACGGCCCCTTTTACATTTCTGTTTCTAAACTATGGGGGAGAATTCAATGAATGCCAATTCAAATTTCATTTTGTCTAATATTATGATTTCTGTAAGACGTACTGATTGCATGTTCTTTTCATAAACCCCAACCTGTGTAT
>JBCNJP010003768.1:0-42799 GCA_039602395.1 Deinandra increscens subsp. villosa | reverse complement strand
ATCCAATTTTTCTTTTATTTTTTAAAACAAAGACAATAGAAACACCGTAAAAATCATTCTATCAAAATTAAAAACAAACACAACTAACTCTTATCTTATTAAAATATAAATTAAATAAAATAACACCCTGGTTTTCAATTATTAAAAGATAACAATACGCAATCAAGAGGACTTTTTCGAATGGTTATTAGTGATGAGGGAGATTTGTGACTGAAAGGTCACAAGATCAATCTTATAAGTTTCTAAATTTTATCACCCGACCACTCATAATTTTTTTTTCCTGAAATAAAGCTTTGAGTCTCTGATTTTCCAAAACATTTCTTGGCGTTAAAATAAAATACCAATACACAGCCTTTGATTACTAAAGCACTAGTCAATAGTCAACCAGTCTTCCATTATTCATTCCTCTCTATATAATACCCTTATCTCGATCTCAAATCTTCCATACCTTCCTCTAATTCAAATTTAAAATGGCCATTCTCAGTGAAATTGTAGAAGAAGCATCTCCATCTTCTTCACCACCAACAAATGATCGTATTGATGAGTATGATGTATTTTTAAGTTTTAGAGGGGCCGACACTCGTCTTGGCTTCACCAATCACCTCCACACCGCCCTCAAGGAAGCTAGCCTTGTAACCTTTTACGACGATGAAGAGATTCAAACCGGAGAATCTTTAAAACCAGAAATAGAAAATGCAATAATAGCGTCGAGGGCTTCTATTGTTGTGTTGTCTGAGGATTACGCGTCTTCAACATGGTGTCTTGACGAGCTGGTGTTAATCCTCAAACAAAAGAGGAGAGAGTCCAAGCAAATTGTTATCCCCATCTTCTACCATGTTGAGCCCGCGGATATCAGGAAACAACAAGGCAGCTTCGGAAAAGCAATGAAAAAGCATAGGCTGGAGATGGAGGCAAAGACAAACGTGGAGGAAAAAAGTCTATGGGCAGAGAAGATAGAGATATGGAGGGAAGCACTCATAGAAGTTTCTAATCTCAAAGGGTTGAATGCAAGGGGAAGGTAACTAACTATATATCTATCTTTCCCATCATATCTCCCATAAATAAATTGCTATTGCTTTATTTCAAACTACTATATGTGCTTCGGGATCGATTAATTTGCCCTAATCAGAGGCCAAAACCAAAATTTACTATAAAAATTTTAATTTTATTTACAAAACTTGTATGAATATGAACATTTCAATGAATAAACATACTAAAAATAAATATATTATATATTTATACATTAATAATTGGTTGTCATAGAGTATAAATTCACTATTCATATACCACCTATAGGAACATAACACGTGTCATGTTCCACCACTAATAACATGACACGTGTCATGTTCAACACATAAGTCCCTATTCTTTAGGCTACTAATTTTATGACACGTGGCCTAACATGCGGCCACGTGTTAGGCCATGTGGTGACACGTAGACACGTGTTAGGCCACGTGTCATATGTAGACTAATGCTTTTGCAACATGTGGTTATGTGTTAGGCCACGTATGGTGATATGTGGCCACGTGTTAGGTCACGTGTCATATCTAGGCCAATGTTTTTGCGACACGTGGTCACATGTTAGGCCAAGTATTTTGCGACACGTGGTCACATGTTAGTACATGTGATATTTTGCGACACGTGGTCACATGTCCTAGTGGTTACCCCCTTGGCTCTTAGGGCTTTGGTTACTATGTGACCCAAGTTCTAATCCAAGGGGAGGCAGTTTTACCCCATGTTGTTCCAGGAGGGGGTTTCTGCCAGGAGAAAGCTTCAGGAGGGGGTGTCTTGGTTCTCACGGAGGTCCGAGTAATCGACCTTGGACATAGCCCCGCAAGGGTAGGTTTACACCTGAGACCAAAGTCGCCTGATCGATGCCGTTCCAAAAAAAAAGTACATGTGATATTTTTTTCAGACTCAAGCGCAAGTGGTCAACTTTTAGACCACTTTTAGAGTTTTTGACTTTGGTCACGGCGTTTTGAAAAATGGGTGTTAGGACACGTGTCATGTACATGTGGTATTTTTTTCAGGCTTAAGCGCAGGTGATCGACTTTGGCCACGGTGTTTCGAAAATGGGTGGCCCGCCGCGAAACGCGGGCGGGTCACCATCTTGTATTAATTTATTAATAATACAATGAAATTTCATAGATTAATAGTAAACTTTTTGTTTTTCAAACTTTGGCCACATGATTTTTGTATTTTGACGCTTTCTACCCCAAACTTTTACAATTTGTTTTTTTTTCTTTTTAACGAAATGGCAAACTTTTGGTTTTCATAGTTTGGCCACATATGTTTCTTACCCTTAAGTTTTGTATCGTTTAACTTTTAAAGTTTTTTTTTTTTTAATTTTGTTGTCTTCTATTTTGGCCACAAAACTTTTAACTTTTACTTTCGTTTTTAGTATATTTTTATAGTTTTATACTTTCCTTACAAGACTTTTAAACTTTTATGTTTTATACCCCTCAACTTTTTTACACTCTAACTTTTAAACTTTATTTTTTGTTTTAGGTTTTGTTGTCTTCTACTTTGGCCATGAAACTTTTAACTTTTCTATTTTCGTTTTTAGTATACTTTTATAGTTTTATACTTTCACCACGAGACTTTCAGACTTTTACGTTTTATACCACTTAACTTAGTATATTTTTATAGTTTTATACTTTCACCACAAGAATTTTAAACTTTTACGTTTTATACTCTTTAATTTTTTAACCCTCTAAGTTTTAAAGTCTTTTTTTTTTGTTGTACTTTGGTCACGAAACTTTTAACTTTTCTACTTTCGCTTTTAATATATTTTTATAGTTTTATATTTTCACCACAAGACTTTTAAACTTTTACGTTTTATACCACTTAACTTTTTTTATTTTCGTTCAGTATACAAATTTAAACCCCGCAGCAACACGCGTGGGGTAAACATCTCGTTCATAACAATAAAATACAATCGTCATGTTTAACTTTTTGATAAGGTATTTAAACCATTATTAATATGAAAAATACATAAAAAGGTATGCCTACCTGTGACGTAGTAATGTATAGAAATATTTATGAGCTCGAATGTATAATTAGTGTTTCATTTTTTTTAAATGTTATTTGAAGCTACCTTAAATATTTAATATCTAAGTGAGTTTTTCTGAAACGACATTGCAACTATCACTATTTGGGAAAAATTCTCTTAACTCAGGTTTCAATTTGAGACCTCAAAAATCCTAAACTTTAACCATCATCTTTATATCATCAGAATAAATACCCTTTTAATTAGTGTTACATTAAATTAATACTTTAGAATATCAAAAGATTATACTTTTTTTTTTTTTTGAACGGCCAACGAAATATTATTAACAAAACCACCGAGGAGGTGAAAAAGTACAATACAAAACGATAAAAACCCCAAAAACATACGAGGATTAAACCCCACCTACATTACTTAGATTGAATAAACGCCATTGCTCCCAAGATAATCTCATTTTCGACCGGCTTGTGATCCAAAGATGACTAAGAATCTTTATGTTGTCAATGATCGTCGTAATCACCAAAGGAGAACGATTGAAGACTATATCATTTCTTGAGCGCCAAATACACCAAATTGTAGAAAGGATTACCACTTGAATAATCTTCTTCTTGACGGCGCTTCCTCTAATGAACCGATGCATTACAAGTAGATCTTGAGCACTGAACATATATAACGGATCGAGACAACACCATCTACTAACAAAGTCCCATAGTGATTGGGCTAGTCGGCATTCAACGAAAATATGATCCAAAGTCTCTACTCCATCACCACAAAATGGACACGCCACAGATTGAAGAAAAATCTCCCTGATTTGAAGAGCATCAGCTGTTGCTATCCTTCTTTGCTTGATCCTCCATGCCAAGAAAGACACCTTCTTTGGTACCCATTTGTTCCAATCGAAAGTACCATCTTCCACCATATTTTTAGATTGAATCAACACCTTCTTCAAGCTCTTAACAGTGAAGATACCCTCACTATTTGCGTTCCAGCACCATTTATCCTCCCCCCCATGAACCTGCAAATTATAAAGGGTAGCAACCAAACCATCCAGTTCACGTAGTTCAGCTAGTGTTTCAGGTGGATTACGCCAATGAAAATTTAGTATAAATGAATTTGAAGCTATAAGGATACGTTCAGCGACTTTGCAGCCGCCAGAGACCTCGAGGTGAAAAAGATTAGGGAACCGATTCCGGAGAGGAGACGGGCCAACCCACCGATCAAACCAGAACGAAATACTAGTACCATCACCAATCTGCGCCTCTAATAGATTAATAATCATTTATTACATAGCAGAAAAGATTAATAATCATTTATTACATGTGGTACAATTATATAGCAGAAAAGATTAATAATCATTTATTACATGTGGTACAATTAAAATAAAATGAATAAGGGGTAGTTTTGGTTCATGAATGAAAATTTATCAATAAATTATGTTATCTCCTAGAATAATTTAGAAGTTTTAAAGTTCATTTATATTCATGAAGAACGTATAAAACTAGATGTGGTACCTATAGTAGAAAAAGCAATCTACTAAAAAAAATATAGTAGTTTTAAATATATACTATCATATAAGATAAACTTAATACTTGGTTTGATATTATACTTGTTTTAAGGGAGATGCTATAGTGAGAAGTTTCATAGCTTGAGAATGGTAAGAAAGAATCTTAACCGAGAATAAGAATTATACAGACTCATTTTAGTCTTAGTTATTTTTGTTGACTTTTTATCTAGTTCTCCCATTTTTTAAACCTCTATAACTTTTACATACGACATTACTTTTTCTTAAAAAAAATATATACACCATAAAAATGAGTTTTTTTATGAAAAATTACAGATTCCGTCTTTTATAATTACTGAAATTATGGATTTTAACATTTCTCAAAACAAATTACATGAGACAACCTTTAAAGTGATTTTTTTTTTCAGAAACCAACTTTTTCACTAACCGGCATCTATGTTCACCATTAAATCATCACATGACCTGCACATGCCCAAGGTAAAATAGTAATTCTACCCTAAAAAACCACGCCTCCCCCTAATTATATGATCTCGACAGTGAATAATATGAAACACATGATTCAAAACTCCTAACTATAATAATTTTGTTTAAAATAATAACTTAAATCTATTTCACAACTAAAGAAATTGTGTTGTTTTGTATATATTTTCTGTTTACGTGTAAATAATTTCACCTTTTCTTTTTATATTTACAAGGAAATTTCATAACCAGATATTTGAGCATGTAAATGGTTTGCTTTTTAATCCATTTTGTAGTAATTATTTTGCAGCAACATAGAAGATAGAATTGTTTCTCTTTTCTCTTCTACTACTACCATTCTCACCAGACACACATCCACTATCAAAAGCCTCATTATCCATTTGCTCTTCATGATGTTATCAGCTACTTCTATTAGTTGGTTATTGGCCTCTACACCTTCATCAATATGCACCCTATAATCTCTCATATGCCCATCAACATCATTAATATCATTAGGTATGTAGTCACTAGCATCACTCTCATTCATATGAACTTGCAGATCCTCATCTTGTAGTTCCTCATCCTCATCGTGTAGTACCTCATCCTTGACATTCACCTCATTTTGCAATTTCGCTTCCTCAACAGTGTAGAAGACTTTAACATGTTCACCAAAGAAATGAATAAAATTGAAATCATCCAATCCAATCTCATCCTTAATAGTCACCTCGGCTTGCTGAACACTAGAACCTCTAGTTTTATTAACACTACTTTTTCCAACCCAATTACGGTGTAGAAGAATTTAACAGTTCATCAATAATTTCTTCAATTCTCAACTCGGAATGTGAACAGAAGTATGTTTCTAACCTTGTTATTTCATGCTCCACATATGCCTTCATAACCTTATGTGAAGAGACATATTTTGAAAACCCTATAATATCATCATCACTCCCCAAAGCCCTAATATCAAAATCTAAATCTGAACCAGGTTGTAGTTAGTGGTAGAACCTCACAGTTGTATCCGCATAAACCAATCGTGATAGCACTACATCCAACTCATGTACATAAAACTTTTCAATATCAACCAAATCAATGAAATCTAATGTACCTTGAACATACATACGATCAGGATATGGAGTGAAATTGCCCACATGATGCAACCTGATGGAGAATAGAGTAGGCACACCACCTACAACAGTGACATGAACATCAATTTTTTCAAAAAAGAAAATCGATTCTTTCTTCCTTAAAAGTAAAATCAAAGAAGAAGGATTCTTAAACTTACGGTACATAGCTTCAACGTCATCTGGAAAGAGTCATGAGCGAATGAAGGATCTCCACATCGATCCCAACTTCTTGGATGTTGAACGCATGAAGGCTGGGTTTATGAATCGACGTTCAAAACAAAAAAAAAATGGGGGGGGGGGGGGGGGTTGTAGGGTATACAAATCGAGATCAGATAAGTTATTATTTTCGTTAGTTGTGAAATAGATTTAAGTTATTATTTTAAACTAAATTATTATAGTTAGGAGTTTTTGAATCATGTGTTTCATATGATTCACATGCGTGGCTTTTTTTAGGTAGAATTACTATTTTACCCTGACATGTGCAAGTCATGTGCTAATTTAACGGTGAACATGGACGCCAGTTAGTGAAAATGTTGGTTTCTGAAAAAAAATTCACTTTAAAGGTTGTCTCATTTAATTAGTTTTAAAAAAATTTTATAATCTATAATTTCAATAACTATAAGGATGTAATCTTAATTCTTTTTTTTTTATCTTCAAAACGCGTATAATAGTAGTGTTGCTATATAAAAATATAATTATTTTTTCCTTATTTTTTTACTACTTTGATTCTAGTGCGTCATTGTGTTGCATTGTGTCAAATTATGTGTATAGTACGTAACAACAATAATTGTTTCGCTATTGGTTGTGTACCACGCAGGGGATAAAGGAATAACTCCCCGTCTTATGAGGGAACAATTGGTTTTACTCATGGAGGGGAGAAGGTGGTGGTATAGTCAACCATATTGGGTTGATTAGCCTACACGCCATAAACCTCTAGCCATCGGATAACTGATCCGAGAGTGCCCCTAGGGCTAACCGAGCCCTTGGTGGCCGGCAAGATTGACTAAATCCGAAAGTAGGATGCCCTATCCTCATTGGGGTTTTAGAGCCCATACATAGGTGACGAGAAAGGGTCGTGTGGAAATGCTCCTTAGGAGTTATTGAAACTTATGGGACATTTAAGGTTAGAGATGTAGCAAAATCTGGCTTACTGTCATTATGTCATAATATAAGGTCCAATGTTGGTTGTATTGCCATGTTGAATGATTGGGGAACCGGGTTGGCTCTTAACGGGTCAACGGGTAACGTGGGGACAAGGTAACGATGGGTACATAGTCCGTGTCTAAAAATAAGAGTTCTAACACGTTATAGAGCTCAAAATATGTATTGGTAACTTGAGAACTGGTGGGAAACGAATCTGGGTGGTCAAGCGAAAGAAGTAACCAAAACGGGGTACCAAAGTGCAGGTACCACCGTAGCTTACGGTGCCACCGTAAGCTACGGTGGCCCTGCAGCTTGGGTGCCGCCGTAGTACAGCATGCTGCCACCGTAAGCTAGCTGTGGCCACCGTAAGCTACGGTGGCCAGCGTAGCTTACGGTGGGATTGTTAACCTTTTGAGAATTTCCTTATGTTTTGAAGCTTAATTGATGCTTTAACTTATCTAGATGTTACGTACTAATGGTGTGAAGTGGCACGCAGGTAAAAGTACTATGTAGACGCGGGTCTCCTCGAGCTCAAGACGAACCGAACACTCGAATTGCCACCTCTTTTGATGATCATGGCTTAACGTAGCCAATTTTTGAAGATAATCGAACTAGTGTTAACTTGTATTTATCACTCACTGGGTTTTGTAAATGGTTTCCTATGCAAGTGTTGATGTTACAAACCGTTAAACTCGAACGAAATTTTCTGGGACCACTTTTCAAGTTAAATAATCGTTAACGAAATAGTAAAAATAAATTGCGTCGTTACAAGTTGGTATCAGAGCCGAGGTTTGAGGGATTCGAGTGTAATTCGACTCTTGAACTCAAACCCGTGCTCGAGATAATGGCTAAGAGTTCGGTTCGAGCTTCCGCGGAGATCCGGGTACGTGTTAAATCTCTAAATAGATGTATGATTATAGTTCTAGTGTGTGTGATACGGATGGTAACTAAGGGTGCATAGTTGATGCACAACTTGGTAATTTCAGATCGTGTAAGGGATGGTGAATTGCACCGGAACCAAAGATGCGGGAGACGCATGAATAGTTTAAGATGGGTTATGTAAATTGTTATAAACCCATGACCTTATGTGTGACACCCTTGGAACTTGCCGAGGGGAGTCCATAACAACCCTGCTCTAGGCAAGGGGAATTGATATATGAACTAACTGGTTGAATTAAACTCTGTAGTGTCATGACGAACCAAGTTGGGGACGGCTTGACCGAGGAGCAGAGAAACGAGGCCCTTAACGCCCGAATTGCTGAAGAAGTCGGGAGGGCTATTGATGCCGCCCTCCCGGAATACGTGCACAAGATCCAAGAGGATCTTCTTAAGACCATGAATGAAAAATTTGATGAGCTAAAGGGGGTTCTTCTAAATCGAGGGGAGCCCGAAAAGACAAAGAAACGTTGTTCTTTTAACAAGTTCATGGCTTGCAAACCCCCTCACTATTCGGGTGAGGTGGATCCTATTGCTTGCCATCGGTGGATCACCAACGTGGAGGGTGTATTCCGCCGGACCCATTGTGAAGAAGATGATCAAGTGAGTTATGCCACGGGTTTACTTCGGGACCGGGCGAAAGATTGGTGGGATGCAAAGGCCCAAGAAAAAGGGGATGTTGCAATTAATGCACTAACGTGGCCCGAATTCAAAGAAATCTTTACTGAACATCATTGCCCGAAGGCAATGGTGAACAAACTCAAGCAGGAGTTTCTCAAATTGGAGCAAAGTGATGACCAAACGGTAGATCAAATCACTGGGATCTACCTTGATCGGGTCAGGTTTTGTACGGATGTGTTACCTACCGAAGGGGCTAGGATGTTCTTCTATAGGAACATGCTCAAGTCCACGATTAAGGACTTTGTACCACTGTCGAGTTTCACCACAGTGGAAGAAATGATTAACGCAGCGAGGGCTCGGGAACTTGATATCACCCGAAGGGAAGAAGCCCGTGAAAGGAGAGGGCCTAATGAGGCACAATCAAACCCCCCAAAGAAGCAGAAAACGGGGGAATCTCCCAAGAAGAAAGAGTTCAAGGGGGGAAATTCCAAATGCAAGATTTGTGGGAGAGGGCATCCGGGCGAGTGCCTTTTCAAGGATCGACCATGTTTAAATTGTGGCAAAAAGGGCCACCTTGTCTCCAATTGCCCCTCTGAGGTAGTTAGATGCTTCAACTGCTATCAGACGGGTCATAAGAAGCCGAACTGCCCAAAATTGATGGGAGAGGGGTCAAGGACTGGGGGAAAAACTGAAATTCCGCGGGCCACCGGAAGGGCATTCCAGCTAACGGCCGATGAGGCCAAGATTGACCCCAACGTCGTGTCAGGTACTTTTCCGATTAATTCGTTGCCTGCACGTGTATTATTTGATACGGGTGCTAATAGGTCATTTGTCTCAATTGATTTTGTTAAGCACCCTTCATTTGTGGTTGAAAAATTGCATGTACCTTTAGAAGTAGAAGTTGCTAACGATAAATCTATACTTGTTTATGATGTATGTCGGGGATGCACGATCACCATCAACGGGGAGGAATACTCCATTGACCTCATCCCCATGGCCATGAGAGAGTTCAAGGTGGTGGTAGGAATGGATTGGCTATCCCGCCACCATGCGAGAGTGATATGTGATCACAAGACAATTGAACTCACGTCACCTGAGGGGGGCAAAGTCACCATACTGGGTGACAAAAGCGGAACTCCCCTAATATGCTCAATGCACAAAGCGAGAAAGTATATAAAAAAGGGTTGCCAAGCCTTTTTAGCTACGGTGACCGACACAAGAGCACAAGGACCGGTAATAGATGAGTTACCGGTAGTCCAAGAATTCAAGGATGTGTTCCCGGAAGACTTGCCGGGTATGCCTCCGGATAGAGATGTGGAATTCAGAATTGACCTACTTCCGAATGCCAAGCCGGTAGCACGGGCACCATATCGGTTAGCGCCCCCAGAGTTGCAAGAACTTAATACCCAAATCCAAGAGTTGCTGGATAAGGGGTTTATTAGGCCGAGTATCTCACCATGGGGAGCCCCGGTTCTATTTGTAAAGAAGAAAGATGGAAGTATGCGGATGTGCATCGATTACCGGGAGTTAAACAAACTCACGGTGAAAAATCGATATCCATTGCCCCGGATTGACGACCTATTCGATCAGCTACAAGGGGCTAAGTGGTTCTCCAAGATCGACTTGCGGTCGGGGTACCATCAGCTTAAAGTGAAAGAAGAGGACATCCCCAAGACGGCCTTTAGAACTCGCTATGGGCACTACGAATTCTGTGTGATGTCCTTTGGGTTGACAAATGCACCGGCGGCTTTCATGGATTTAATGAACCGTGTGTGCAAACCCATGTTAGACAAATCGGTGATAGTCTTCATTGACGACATTTTGATCTACTCTCGAAGCGAGGCCGAGCATGCCAAGCATTTACGGGAGATACTTGAGAGACTAAGAGTGGAAAAGTTGTATGCCAAGTTCTCTAAATGCGCATTTTGGCTAAGAGAAGTGCAGTTTTTGGGCCATGTAATTGGTTCCGAGGGGATTAAGGTGGATCCGGCTAAAGTTGAAGCGGTAACCTTATGGGAAGCTCCTAAGACTCCCACCGAGGTTAGGAGTTTCCTCGGGCTAGCAGGCTACTACCGGAGATTTATCCAAGATTTCTCGAAAATAGCCTTACCCTTAACGAAGCTGACTAAGAAAGAAACCAAGTTTGTATGGGGTACCGAGCAAGAGGAGGCATTTCGAAGCCTCAAACAGAAGCTAACCCAAGCCCCGGTTTTAACCTTGCCCGAGGGCAACGAAGACCTAGTGGTTTATTCAGACGCGTCGCAAGTTGGCCTCGGTTGTGTATTGATGCAACGAGGCAAGGTGATCGCGTATGCATCTCGGCAACTAAAGGTGCACGAGCAAAACTACCCTACGCATGACCTAGAGTTGGCGGCGGTAGTGTTTGCCTTGAAGATTTGGCGACATTATTTATATGGGGCCAAATGCACTATCTTCACTGATCACAAAAGCCTCAAGTACTTCTTCGACCAAAAGGACTTGAACATGAGGCAACGAAGATGGCTTGAGACGATCAAGGACTATGACTGCGAGATTCACTATCACCCGGGCAAGGCTAATGTGGTAGCCGATGCCCTAAGCCGAAAGGGGGACTATGCGCCCATTAGAGTGAGATCTATGCAACTTGTAGTGACCTCTAACTTGATAACACGGGTCAAGGAGGCCCAAATCGAAGCAGTCAAAGAAGAAAACTGGAAAAAGGAGCGGATTGTGGGCCAAGTAAAAGATCTAGTAGATGAAGAAAGTGGAATAAAGACCCGCTTCGGGCGAGTTTGGGTTCCCAACGCAGGCGATGTGAGGAATATGTTATTAGACGAGGCCCACAAGTCTCGCTACACGGTACACCCGGGGGCAACAAAGATGTATAACGATTTAAAGGCCAATTATTGGTGGCCCGGGATGAAACGCGACATAGTCAAGTACGTCGAGAAATGCTTGACCTGTCTACAAGTCAAGGCTGAGCATCAAAGACCATACGGGAAGTTGCAACCCTTGGAAATTCCCGTGTGGAAATGGGAACATGTGACTATGGACTTGGTAACCAAGCTGCCAAGAACGGCCAGGAACCACGACGCTATTTGGGTGATTGTGGACCGGCTAACCAAAAGTGCACACTTTCTCCCTATCCGGGAGAAGTACTCATCGGAGAAATTGGCCGATATTTACATTGACGAAATTGTGTCTCGCCACGGGGTACCGGTTTCCATAGTATCGGATCGGGACACCCGGTTCACGTCGGAATTTTGGCAAGGGTTCCAGGAGGAAATGGGTTCTAGATTACACCTCAGTACAGCATATCACCCCCAAACCGACGGCCAAAGCGAGAGGACCATACAAACGTTGGAAGACATGCTGCGGGCATGTGTTATCGATTTCGGGGGGAATTGGGACCGACACTTGCCACTCGTAGAATTTGCCTACAATAATAGCTATCACTCGAGTATTGGGATGCCTCCGTTCGAGATGTTGTATGGTAGAAAGTGTAGAACACCCGTATGTTGGGGTGAAGTGGGCCAACGCGAGCTAAGTAGCCGCGAGGTGGTTCGGGAAACGTCGGCCAAGATCGACATCGTGAGGGCACGATTAAAAGCCGCTCAAGATAGACAAAAATCTTATGCGGACAAGAGAAGGAGGCCAATAGAGTTCCAAGAGGGAGACTATGTCATGTTAAAGGTCTCCCCGTGGAAAGGTGTGATTCGTTTTAGGAAGCGAGGCAAGCTAAGTCCTCGATTCATTGGACCTTTCAAAATCCTTGCACGTGTGGGCAAGGTGGCTTATCAACTGGAATTGCCGGAGGAGCTAAGCGGCATTCACAATACGTTCCACGTGTCCTATTTGAGGAAGTGTCTTGCCGACGAGAGTGCCTATGTGCCACTCGATGATTTAGTCATTGATGATAAGCTTAACTATGTCGAGAGGCCTATTGCGATTCTCGACCGTAAGGTTAAGCGGCTAAGAAACAGAGAAGTGAACCAAGTGAAGGTTCAATGGGAGCATAGGAAAGGATCGGATCTAACTTGGGAGTCCGAGGAAGAGATGCAACGCTACTATCCCCACTTATTTGGTAGGTAACTGTTTCGGGGACGAAACCCCTTTAAGGGGGGTGGAGTTGTAACAACCCGAACTCTATGATTTTTAATTCCCGTTAAATTTTGTGTAAACTTAACTTGGGGTTTAATAGAAACCTATATTTGTTAAGATCTTGCATAAATAAGTGATAATGTGAGGGTTACATGTGAAACTAGTCATGTTATGTTAAAATTTGAAAAGAAGTAGAAGAGGAGGGACTAAAGTTGCATATTGGGCAATTTAAGTTAGGAAAAAGCTGGAACACAAGAGGAGATCGACATTTCTCCTCTTGTTGATCGAACCCAGCGCTCTCCACTCCCTTGGGACTGAAATCTGGCCCCTCTCCTCTTGCAACCTGCGAATTCTGTGCATGTGTGTGGATTAGGAAGAGAAATCACTGAATGCTAACATCTAATTGATCAAGTAAGTGAAACCCCTACTTAGATGCATGGGTAGGAAATCGTGAATTCTTGTGTAAATCATGAAATTGATGGGTTCTGCTTGCTATGTGCTGAAATTGTGATGCTTATACACATGTAGATGTTGTGTTAGGAGGGCTCGCCTCCCAATTTGGTGACTAACCCTTGATTTGCGAAAAACCCAATTGGGGGTCCATAGACAATGAGCTAAATTGTGTGTTAATATGTATTTCCTGTGATCATGGTGTGTTATTACATGTATGGAACTTGAATCTCACTTAATAGGGGTGAGATGGTGATTAGCAAGCATGAAAAAAACAAGTTAGGATTAACAACATGTTTTATGCCTACCATGTGTTTGATGAAATGCTTGTGTGAAGACTCTTAGACTATAATTGAGTAAATTTCCATGAATTGTGGCTAGGAAATCATAGAAAGCATGTGACAATGATCCCGTGATGAAACGGGTTGTATGATAGTAAAAATCATGAAACGCTGGTACATATGCTTGAATGGTGAACTTGGTGCAGATTGAGGTCTTACATGATGATAGAATGTGAAATTGTTGATGTCACCATGATTGGGTGATATCTTGTAATTGATGCCATGGTTGCAAAATTCTTGTTATGACTATGGTCTTAATTAGTTATTAATCATATAGGCAATCAAGGCTTCGAAGGAAGTAATCAAGCTCACGCTAGTGGTAGTGGAACGTCAAGCAATCGAGGTAACGTACCCCTCGTTCGTTATACTAGTACGTAACAACAATAATTGTTTCGCTATTGGTTGTGTACCACGCAGGGGATAAAGGAATAACTCCCCGTCTTATGAGGGAACAATTGGTTTTACTCATGGAGGGGAGAAGGTGGTGGTATAGTCAACCATATTGGGTTGATTAGCCTACACGCCATAAACCTCTAGCCATCGGATAACTGATCCGAGAGTGCCCCTAGGGCTAACCGAGCCCTTGGTGGCCGGCAAGATTGACTAAATCCGAAAGTAGGATGCCCTATCCTCATTGGGGTTTTAGAGCCCATACATAGGTGACGAGAAAGGGTCGTGTGGAAATGCTCCTTAGGAGTTATTGGAACTTATGGGACATTTAAGGTTAGAGATGTAGCAAAATCTGGCTTACTGTCATTATGTCATAATATAAGGTCCAATGTTGGTTGTATTGCCATGTTGAATGATTGGGGAACCGGGTTGGCTCTTAACGGGTCAACGGGTAACGTGGGGACAAGGTAACGATGGGTACATAGTCCGTGTCTAAAAATAAGAGTTCTAACACGTTATAGAGCTCAAAATATGTATTGGTAACTTGAGAACTGGTGGGAAACGAATCTGGGTGGTCAAGCGAAAGAAGTAACCAAAACGGGGTACCAAAGTGCAGGTACCACCGTAGCTTACGGTGCCACCGTAAGCTACGGTGGCCCTGCAGCTTGGGTGCCGCCGTAGTACAGCATGCTGCCACCGTAAGCTAGCTGTGGCCACCGTAAGCTACGGTGGCCAGCGTAGCTTACGGTGGGATTGTTAACCTTTTGAGAATTTCCTTATGTTTTGAAGCTTAATTGATGCTTTAACTTATCTAGATGTTACGTACTAATGGTGTGAAGTGGCACGCAGGTAAAAGTACTATGTAGACGCGGGTCTCCTCGAGCTCAAGACGAACCGAACACTCGAATTGCCACCTCTTTTGATGATCATGGCTTAACGTAGCCAACTTTTGAAGATAATCGAACTAGTGTTAACTTGTATTTATCACTCACTGGGTTTTGTAAATGGTTTCCTATGCAAGTGTTGATGTTACAAACCGTTAAACTCGAACGAAATTTTCTGGGACCACTTTTCAAGTTAAATAATCGTTAACGAAATAGTAAAAATAAATTGCGCCGTTACAGTACCGTTACCCTAACTCACACTAAGGACGATGTGTCCTATTACCCATGCACACAGAATAACCATCAGCTTAGGTTGGCTTGCTAGGGCTCACCAAGTGTTAGTGCACCTGTGGGTAGGAATGTCAGTTTGCAAGGCTGAAACTACCACCGACCTTACACTAATCCTTGATATCCTCCTAACTCACGAACTTCCACCTAGGTCAACACTTAACAAAAGAGGGACTATCAGCTTTCATGTGCTTGCTAGGGTTCACTAACGCTGTGTTCCCGAGTTTACTTTAAAAAGGAAAAGAAGAGAAGAAAAAGGAAAGGAAGAGAAATGAAAAGAAGAGAAAGGAAGAGAAGGGGAGTGATTCCTTTTCCTTCCAAATCCTTCCGATTTGGAAGGAAAGAAAAACAATAGAAAATGAACAAACTTTCCCTCCCTTTCCTCCCTTTCTCTCCTTTAATGAAACTCGGGAACACAACATTTTTTTGTTTCCTTCCCTTTCCCTCCTTAAGTGAAACTCAGGAACACAAAAAAATTTAGACTTCCTTCCCTTTCCTTTCCTTTCCCTCCTTAAATGAACTCGGGAACACAGTGTAAGTCTTAGTGCACCTGTGGGTAGGGATGGCAGTTGGCAAGGCTGTAATCTCTACCGACCTTACACGAAACCTTAATTACTCCCTAGCAAATAAACGTCTGCCTAAGTCCTAGACTTAGTACCGTGCTTAGCCTAAGAGTTCTTATAGGTTCAAGCTTAGTGGCTCTAAGAGTCATCTAATCTGCTGGAACCTTGGGCTCTGATACCAACCTGTCACACCCCGCCCCGTCGCGCCCTGCCAGGCGCGGAGGAGAGGACGTGGGACCGGTCGTCCGTACCAGAACTCACGGAAGCAAACATACAAGATACAAGAATAACAAAGGCTCACAACAGCGGACGACCCGTCCAACAAGACATAACTAAACCCCAAGGGTAGATAATCATAACATCATAGGTTTACAACCAAGTTTCACAATCAAACTAAGCCCAGGGACACTCCAAGGCTACAAGTACGGTGAGTGCACAAACAAACAAGACAATAAAGTCATGACAGTCATAATAACGAAATAACAACAACGAGATCCCCAAAACCCACAAAACCATCTCGTCCCAAAACAAGAACGTGACTTCCGCCATAACTTTACTTACCTGCACATGAACCAAAAAGACGTCAACAACATAAAGTTGTTGGTGAGTCGTAGCGCATTTGACTCATTTAAGCAACCAAAACTTGTTTACAAAAACACTGTGCCTGCTATAAATTCCTATGGTTAAACCAGCACGCGAGAGGGGTAAACGGACCAGTGGTCGTCACCGCTCCCCATGACTAGGCATATACGCCATCACCCGACCCCTAATGGATCAACAAGAACGGGTATGAGACACCTTGATCTACCTCTACAGCTGTATTGGTGCAATATATGTCTTTGTGGCGCCACACGAACCTAAATTAACCATACTAATCTGTCATGAATGTCACGTAACATGCAGTAAATTTATAACACGGTAACAAGTACCTAAGCACAGTAACAAGTAACACAACAAGACATGGTTCATGTACACCCCAAAACATTTAAATAAAAGAAAGGGAAAAGCTATCAACTCACAGATTACAATGGGCGGAAAACTAGAACGTCACCAGGCACGAGGAATCCAAGGTCCAACAAGTGTATCACAGATGCGAGTCTAAAATACATATATATAATAATATATCAGAACCTATCCAAACTAGAAGTGCGCACACGACACTTTGGTAACCGCAACGATAACAAACGGGGAAGTCAATGATATTCCCGAGGGATTCACCGAACGGCCAAAACACCCGTACGAGATCATCGGGCCCAACCGAGTAGTAAAATATTCCCTACTGGTAATTTTACAGACCCTACTCGTAAACAACTATAACCGGGTAGCTCGGTGGTTCCAAAAATCATCCAACAAAACAACACATTAAACTGTCCAGGGACACATGAGGACCTCATGCGAAACAGAAAAACACCCTGTGAGGTCCTCATGGGTGGTCAACAGACCAGTTTGACTTTCCAGGCGATGAGGACCTCATGCGAATCAACAAACGAAATCCATGCGATCCTCATCGACTATTTTGTCATTTAGTGAATTTTTCCCATTTTGCGTTTTTAGCTCGTTTCGACAACGGGGTTTTGTTCCAATTGTTCCCACTAGCAAAATACTCAATTTTTAGGCACCGAGGCCGAACCAAACCAATGTTATGAGTCCCGGTTTTGTTCCAAATTTACCCGAAATCATATTGCAAGCGGGTTTAACCAATTTCTCATTCCAACATTTTGGTTTCCACCTATGGACTGATCCTAACTCAGATTTTTCGGCCAAGATCCACTGAGATCATTCAGGTGTCATTAACCCATTTTGAAAAGTCCAAAATACTCGGTTTTCGGGTTTTTAAACACAAAACTACAAACACCGCCTCCACCCAATTACCAATCTCTTCCTATGTGACAATCTTGTCACTGAGATGGTGGGTTTCCCAGGCCAAATATTCCAGAAGCATCAACAAACCCGAAAATACACATGCATGCATAAAAGACTTGTACCTTTAGCAACAAAACTTGTACCGAGCTTCTCCAAGCGGGTTTTTCAGTTCTCTAAGGTTCTTGATCACTCTAGAAGCTGAATCCACCCTTGCATGCATCATCAAAACCTATTTTAGGCAATGGATCATCCAAACACTTGATATAAAGCAAAACCCGACACAAACTAACCTTGTTTCACCATGAATTTGCTCCCGTAAGCCTTAGATCATCATGGATCGGACATGCAAGCCTCAAAATCTAGTAAATTCCACTGATCAGTAAGAACCCACAACATAGCTTAAGTCAAAATGGAGAAACATCTGGCTTACCCGAGCTTCGTGGAACTTTTATGTGCTTGAATCTTCGCACCCGAGGCTTCCTTTGGCCAGAGCTGGCCTCCACAGGGGATTACCAGTCGAAAACTTAGAGCTCTCTAAGTTGGGAATGAGCAAATGAGCAGAAAATGAGAGAAATCTCATTTTTATACAACTGGGCGTCAATGAGGACCGCGCGAGGTACACAAACATACACCGATGCGGTCCTCATGGGGTAAAAACACGCGGATCCTGACCCAGCGACCCGACGGGTCATGAGGACCGCGAGAGGTTGAACCAGAGAGGGCATGCGGTCCTCATGCCTCCCAAAAAAAAAGTTTTTTTTTTCCTTGAAATTCTATATTTCGAGCTCGAGGGTTTTACCAAAGGTGTTACAGATCACTGGTGGGATCAACTATGAATTGACCTTGCGTACACACTTCCGCCACGTGACTTGTGTTTCAAGTCACAGACTCTAAAATTTTAAATCGTACACAGAATCCCAACGGTGGTATCATGGCCACTTATAACTCCGTCTAGACGAATCAGTATTTAGATAATTGTTATATTTATATTTTTGGCTATGTTGCTAGGCTACAATTTTTTAAAATTGTAGAACCCTAGGGTTGTGATATTATATGCAATTTGAGCCGGCCAACATATATATGTGGTTGTTTCTTTTATGGGAAATTGAATTTTAATAATCCATGTTTCACCTATTGGACGAGATTAATCTCACATTTCGAAATATTTCTCACCGAGCCTAAGTTTCAAACTATTTTTCTCTCATTGATCCCAAACTAATGGAACCCTAACGGTGTTAAGTTTGGGATCGGTAAGAGAAAATAATTTGAAACTTGGGCTCGGTGAAAAACATTTCGAAATGTGGGATTAATCTCGTCCAATAGGTGAAACTTGAGATTAATAAAATCCAATTTCCCTTCTTTTATTGTGGTTGTTTATTTTTGAATGTATATATTCTATTTCCGGGCATTATTGGGTCAACAATGTAATAGATAAGTTTTATATATTTTTTATTTGTAATAAATGTAAAATCAAGATATACAAGGAAGATAGTAGTCGCTTGGAGATCCGTAGCAGATATGTTGAAGCAAGTGGGAGCATGAAGAAACTGTGAAAATTGTGTCATGTGTTTTATATATATATATATATATATATATATATATATAGGGTAAGGATCCTGCGATTTTTTTTTTTTTTTTTGCGAAAACCTAAAAACTAACACTAAAACCTTCATAACTTTTACATACGTTAATATTTTTCTATGAAACTTGCACCAAAAATCTTAAAATTCTATTGTCTTTGATTCTGGACAAGAAATTGATATTTCAAAAAAGAAAAAAAAATTAGTGTACATGTGTATTATTAGTGCACATGTGCACCATTTTCATTAGTACTACACAAATGAGAATTGTCATGCGAAAACATATTGTTTAGGTTAAAAACATTTAAAAAAACTAAAATATTCATAGAACTAATGATAATTCTACATATGCACTATAACTATTAGTTATAGTGCACATGTGTAGCATAAAATTTGAAAAATTTTAAAACGTTAAATATATTTTCAGAGTTAAAGATAACACAATTATAAGATTTATGGTGCAATTTCTCTTTTAAAATATTAATGTATACGACACGTATAAAGTGCTTTATTATTAGTGCACATGTGCACTAATAAAAAACCACAAAAAACTAACAAAATTATAACGTATTTGATGCGATTTTTCTAAAAAAAACATTAACGCATACTATATGTATGAGTTTTATTATTAGTGCACATGTGCACTAATAAAAAAACGACGAGACGTTAAAGTTTTTTTTTAAATTTTTTCCAGAATTAAAGAATTCATAATTCTAAGGTTTTTGGTGCAAATTTTTAAAAAAAATATGAGCGTATGAAAAAGTTATGAAGGTTTTAGTATTAGTTTTTAGGTTTTCGCAAAAAGATGTGGTTTTTACATTATCTTTACCCTATATATATATATATATATATATTTGCATATTTCATTTTCGCATAATTGTGTCATGTGTTATATATATATCGAGCTATCCGATGTTATTTAATCTATATCACGCAATTACAATCTTAGGTTCTTTAGTTTATTGTGTGAATTGGGTAGTTCTCCATTGGTGAGTAGTACATTTTTGCGTATTAAAGATGTGGTGGGTTACCTACGGTACACCATATATATAAGCATCAACGATACTTTGAAAATGGATTAGGAGTCGGACCGATAATTTACTATGGTTGTTGGTTGTATCAAATTCTCTATCATCACTTGTAAAATTCCTTCACCCTATCCATATCTAATCTCAAAGATCTCTTCTAATTTTGGGACAAACTTTTATGAAGTATGGGAGATTCTAACATCTGTGCCCGACCCATTTATAAAACCCGACCCAAATCTGAAAATCCTGTGCATTTCGAATTTGGTTTAATGATTATCAAAAGAAATTTTTTTAAATTAGACATTTAAATGATGTTTGATATATTCCATAAATCATTTTCAAAATAAAGTAATAACTTGGCAAATTTTTAGGTTAAACAATTTGCATAAAACAAAAATAAAACAATTTTTAGTTTTTACGTGATTTTGGTATTCGATTTATCGTTTATCAGGAATCTCGGGGTTTTTATCTCAAAATACACATTTTTGAATATCCTCTAATCATCTTATAAAGTTAAATATATCATTGGTTAATTTATAGATAAATGAATTTAATTAAAACGCAAGTAAATGAAGTTACGATTTTTCAAATGATTTCGGTGTTAACCGGAAGCCTCGTAAATTATCAAAACCTATCCCAAAGTTTGAAATTATTAAAAATATATCCTAACATGTTTTTGGGCATAAAATAATAAAAGTAAGAAAGTTCAGGGGGTATGATTTGCTAGACTTGCACATATCTGAGGATATGGTCGATGATAGGACTTTTTGGAGACGTAAGATTAAGGTTAAGGACTTTTAGGATGGATTGGGGGGGGTACTGTTTGTTTTATGGTGTCATCGTTTTAACTTCGTTTTCCGTTTTTATGGTGGCTTATGTATCTTATGCGTGTCTAGGTTTTAATGTTTCATTATTAAGTTTACAATATGTAATATACTAATATATATATTTTGTTTCTTGTTTGCTTCCAGGTACCGGCTTATTGACGACCTCTCTAATATTTCGTTTGCACTTTGATGTGTTCGGAACTACTCCTAAAAATAATAAAAATATCCTAGACCTAATCCTAGACCTAGACACACTAAGTTAAACCCAGAAAACCTAAACTAAACCGAACCTAAAGGCAAGTGTACCTATCGGTGTTCGTATAGCTACAGAAGTCTGGAATCAAACCCTAAGGACACTATGTAACAAAACTAACCTAGGACTCTATGAATAGGAAAATTGAGTAATTTGGGTTAAAAATAAATATAGAATTAAATTAACTAAAATGAAACTAAAACTACCAGCCGACAATAGAGAACTTAGGAGAATTCAGAGTGAGAAAGGTACCACCTAGACCAAGAATCCTAATTAACATTAACTACCCTACTCGGCTATGACAATCCTGATGGAACCGGGATCTTAATACTCAACCTATAGAAACCCTATGAGCCCCCGAATCAGTTTTCGGATGTTACTGACAGAATTCCTAAAGACTAGGATACGCTTACCGGCTTGATTAGTTCACCTTTTGAGTTCTTCCTAATTGACAACTCTAACGCTCGGACAATTGGTTCACCTTTTGAGTATCTCCCAATTCACTTACCTTAACCTCCTTCGAAACAATCTAAGGAAACCTAAGATAAGCGGAGCTACCTCTAATTACTGCAACTGACACGAATAGCAAATTAACTAACAACCTAGGGCATTTCCTTTTGAGACAATGTTATCCTAGTTTATTAACCAACCCGACTACCCGATAATCCATTACCTTTTGAGTCTCTAGAGAAGCAGCACACAAGAATAAAATAAATAACCATCAACTAATCCTATGATCTACCAAATTAGCAAACCACATTCAATAGCAAACACACAGTCACACTATTAAACTACCTTACCCAAACCGGAAGACATCCACAAGCAAATCAAGTATTAATTGATAATTCTAAACTTAATTCAAGCACACACATGCATCAATGACAGAAAACTAGAGGGATTTAAATAGTTATCAATCCATCAAAATATTGTCATAAACCGAATAAAGTAATTAACCCTAAAAATTCATCATATAGTCTAGGTGGTAGTAATCAAATTAGCCTACCACCATGTCAAGAACAAAAATCATAATAAAAGTCACAATCTTGATCAAGAACATAGTTTTAAACAAAAAATCAATCAAGAAAATAAATAAAGAAAAGAACCCGAATTGATAATATTAATCGAATGGTTGGATCGGGTTGATCTCCTATTACTTCTTGACCTTCCTCTGCTTAAAAGTTGTTGTCCAAGAGGTCTCTGCCGTCAAATAAATTGTGTTTTGCCGTTCGATTCTTTTGTTCCGTAGAGCTCCTCCTCTAATTGACCCTCAAGTGTGATTTTATACCAAACCAATTAGGGCTACGGAATTTTGCGGTATAAGCGTAGCGCTTAACCGGACTTTATGCGGCACGCATGTATGTCATAATCGACAAAATAGTCGGTGTTCCACCGACTAATTCTTTTGACGCAAATTCTCCTCTGGATCCCATCACGATTTAATATATTTCACATGAAACTTTCATATTTTATTAACAATTAAGCCCCTCAATTTTCTTGTAATTACCATGAAAGCTTCAAGTTTAATAATCAACTCATTTAAGCCCTTGAAGTTTGATGCAATATCATACCATCCCCTTGGACTCTTATAGGAACCTACATATAAATATATTTAACCATTTTGAGCACAATTGACCAAATAAATACAATTAAATATAAAAGACTCAAACTCACGTCAAAATATACAAAAATGACTCAAAAACACATTAAGACTCAAATAACTATAAAATATATAAAAACCAAATAAAATGACGCAAACCGACTCAATTTATATACAAAATACATGGGAAAATAGGATGTGTTTGCCACACATCACACTTTCCAACTATGCCACGAGCCGAAGGTCTCTCTTGAACCGGCCTCTCTATCCTTTTGGGATAGAGGAAAGGCTTGCCTACATCCACCATCCCCAGACCCTACCAACTTATTGGTGGGATTTTACTGGGTTTGGTTGTTGTTGTTGTTATGAAAGTTCAGGGGGTCAAAATACACAAAATAGAACCTGAGGGACTAAAATTGTAATTTAGTCAAAACTAATCAATAGTGACGGCTCACGAACCGCGAAACCTGGTTCATTACATTTCCGCGGTCAGTGAGGGCAGTCTGTAAGCGTGATAATCTTGCTTTCTATGTTTTATCTTCGAATTATCCATCCGGATGTCGATTTTTTATCGATTACTCAGCATAGGACGTGTCTCCATGTAATTCCACTCCTAATACTATAAATACCCATCCAGAGCTTCCTATAAAACTCGCCAATTTCGTGAATTACAAGCTTGAAAACCCTAAACCTCCACCGAATCTTATTTTGTAAAATTCGTTCAATCCAGAAAGCTTTTGAAGCTCATCTCCTGCGATCCACTATTTCTAGGTATGCTCTACAAAACCCCTAAATCAATTTCTGTTAATATGATTGTTTGATTAGAGTTCAAAAAATGTATAAAAATTAGGGTTTTTGACTTATTTTACTAAAATTGGGTAATTGGGAAGGAATTAGGGTCTGAATTTTTAAGGTATATTAAGAAACCCCTAAGTCAATTTCATGTTTCCTAAATGTTTGGTATTAATTTAAGAATCAGATCAAAATTAGGGTTTTCTTAGATGTGTTTTCTTAAATTTGAGCAATTAGTGTTTGATTAGGGCTTGATATTCTAAGGTATGATATAATATGATATTATAAACAAAAACTCTAAGTTTATTTCATTTTATGAAAAGTTTTGATAAATAGTTGATAATTACGTTGAATTAGGTTTTGAAATGTGATTATAGAATATTGAGCAATCTAGGAGGTATTGGGATTTGATTTTTGGTACTAATTACTAGAACATGTTTATATATATATATATATATATATATATATATAAAAATTAAATATATACGAGTACAGTTTCGATAATTAATAAAATATTAATATACAAAGTTATTCGGATACTTAGAAGTTCGTGCGGAACATAAGGGTAAGCGCCTATATACTGGGTTTTCTAACTAGGTAAGGGTGTCACGTAAATCCCCGTTGGGACCTGGTGCACTTACATGGGCGGGCCTAGAGTGAGTGTTTGCTTATAGGAAAGCGCATATTCATATTATCATTAATCATTATTATACTTAAATTGGTAAAATGGTCATTTTAAAACAAATAGAACCTAATTGTCCTTAAGTTTCTCGTATCCCTAGAATTATAGTTGTTGTGACTTCTCGTATTCACTTAACCTATGCATTTCATTAGTATAATCTCCAGGTTTATTATCTTTTGGCATTGGTCCTATCTCTCGTTCCCGACCTACTCATCAAGTGAGTATTCATAAACCCCCTCTTTTGATAATGTGGTTGTGACTAAATGATCAACTCAAATTATCATTCAAATGTGATTCGTGTTGTGAGTATTCACTACTCCCTTCTCTCACTTTATCATTTTGGGGTTGTAATATGTATCCATACTTAAAATCATTTCTCTAAACGTTGTATGTTGATTGGATATATTGTGTGTGCGTGTGAAACTTGTTTGTGGATGGTAATTTTGTTAATGGAAATCGCTAGTCGCTAGTGTCTAATCACTTATGTACCATAAACAACCCCGTGCCTATGGTAACAGTAATAGCTATTGGTTGATGACCCACTCGTGAGATCGTTAATGAACTAATTATCGATGGGTGATTGCTCCCTATATCGTCAGAGGTTTGGCATACATCATAATTTATTTTCTTGTTTTATCATATCATACGAATGTATCACTTGTCACATAAATCGCATGTTACTAAAATATATTTATTCTATAAACCTGTTTTTACTCAACAACTACCTTTGTAGTTGGCACTTTATCTTATACATGTTGTAGGACGGGATTTGAGGCTTTATGTGATCACGTTAGGATTGCTGGAACTAGATTAAAGACTTTAAATCAATTTTGATATGTATTCTGTTATGTTTAACTTTGTTGTATGCTATCTTCAATTAAATGAATAAAAAAGCATGTTTAAGTATATTGCAACCCTAATTAGTTGTCATGAGCATCTAGACAATCATTGCACCCCGACATATTTCGCCATTGATTGGGCTGTGACAGGTTGGATATGAGAAACAAATATTTTATACATTAAAAATGAACCGGGGTAGATTGTGATTATCAAACTTTACAAATCGATTATTATACAAAAGATGTAGTGCCTTTTTTTTTTTGGATTTGACAAACTAGAATACATTACTCATAATTTGGTTGGCATATTGATTGGTTTTTGTTAGATGTGAAGGAAGGCCATTGATGTGAATGAAGGGTGCTGGAATTATTTCAGTTCATAATAGGTGAAACAACCACGATACAACCCAGTTCTACCTCTACAACTTTTGGTTGCAATGTGCTTTTTTAGTCTATTTCTAGAATATGTTTTTGGTTTAAGGAGCAAGCTTATATTAGACATGCTTCTTTATGCACCCCTAGGTTTATATGTGTTTCCTCTTCATTGTTTAGACCCTTTTCGTAATGCTTTATTGTATGTGTTTTACACGTACATTTTGTTATTGTGATGGTTTTGTGATTTTTTTGATATATTTTATGTTGCTTTCTTTGTAACAATAGCTTTCTTTATAACGGTGATATATGGTTTACGGTCTTATTGTGATAGCCTAATGTTTATGTTGGTGGGACTCAAACTTCATAGTAACTTGGCAGCTTTCCACGACAGTGAACAGAAGAACCACAATACAAAACCGGTTACAAAAGCGAATACTAGTGTAGCTGCAACACGCGGCTGGTGGTCTCCACCTTGTTACGTAAATAGTCCCTTTGCTTTTAAAGAAAATACATATTTACATAAATAATCCCTCATATACAAAATGACTTAAATATCCTTCCATTTAAGAGAAAAATTTAATGCCATTAACCTGAAGGACTCATATGGTAACAAAATGCAAACCCTAGACAATATAAATTAATAATCTTATGATTTGTTTGATATGAGGTAATGAAATGAATGAGGGAATGGAATGGACGATGTAATAGAATGGTTGATGGAATAAAATGGATCATTACAATTCCATCATTATGTTTGGTTATCATATATGAATGAAATAAATCATTGCTTTGTGTTGTTTGATAGTTAGTAAAAACGAAGTAATCGAATATAGTTTACCAACATTTCTATTTAAAATTAATATACTTGATTTATATTTATACTTTATTTTTTATTTTAATTTTTCACTTTTTATTAAGTATCTTAATTTTTATGTTTTTATTTTATTATTTTATTTTACTTTTTATTTTTATTAGTATTTTTTATATTTTGTATTATATTTTTATTTTATTATTTTTTAGCATTTATTTTATTAGAAGATGTTCCGAACGCCGCTACGCGGGCGTTGTTGTTGGATGGCAAGCTGGTATAGAAATGCATGCGTGAAGCCATGTTATGGGTTCTGCGGTTACGGAGCTATGCACACTTTTCCTTAAGATCGGTGTTTAGTTTGAAAGAACCACTTTCTTAAAGCAAACATATTTCATACACATAATTATAACACATAATTATAATACATATCCAATACTTGTACTAATCAAATCAGGAATTAGTTTAGATGTCCTATTTGCACCACAATTATACCTGGCAAAAGTAAGTAATTAACTTGCAACCAAAAGATAGTAAGTTAGACTTTTGGCCTTCATAAAAAAATGCACCCACTTTGACATCCCTTTTCATAGAATTCACCCAGCCACATTACCACCACCTGCTTGATCGACACTCGGGTTGAAGCTCCCTTGTGAGCTAGCCATGTTTTCGCTATGCTCACTGACATCAACATCGGGTTCCCACCTGTCCTCTGAAGTACCAATGTCATGTGTTGCTACATAGAACCACAAAATGTATGCGAAATTAAATACTAAACTGTAACCAATAGCAAAAAGAAATAACCGACCAAGGACGCAAAAACAGAAGGCTCATGGTGAGTCAATTACAGATTTTCAATCATGTTTTTATCATGGCCATGGTTGTGATAATGTGTCTTTAGAAGAAGCAGTTGCATCACATTTCTTCTGCTTCTTGCTTCTTGTTTGAATCTTCTTTCTCTACAAACCAAGCAAAATCCACCCGCCAAATTAAATTCACTATGTTATCATCAAATAACTCAATTCTCTGCAAAAGTCGTATGGTAAAAAAAAAGTCAGAAATAAGACTTCAATCAAACTACAGATAAGCACCTGGTTTCCTTAAAGGCTTTCATGTGATATAGGGGACACTCTAATCCTATCAGCAGCAGGAATTGAGATCTAACTGAGTGTGTAACTTGTATGCTAAAAGAAACCCCTAACCAAGTAACTGAATTGAAACATACATGTCTATGACATGATAATCATAGATTCTATATTTACTGTCATTATAAACTTTGGATATAATGAACACCCTTGTTACTGTTTATATGATAGCAATTATAGAAATTAGCATGTATAGACATGAGCCTAATCATCATTATAACTTATAATCATCATGCACATAACCTTAGAAGCAAACAAAACACTATATTCAACCGATTGTTAACTTTTAGAAGGAGAACACGGCTACAAATTGTACAATTAAACACCGTTGGCCCTTGGCATGATGACTAAACACTGCTGGCATCTATAAAACACACGTCTACTAATCCCAACAACACCATCTACATGCACCTTAAGTTAAATATAATTTAGCCTTCCCTAAGCAAGCCCCATCCACACAAAAAAATAATATAAAAAAATTTATAAAATAACCCATTAATCATTAAGTTAACATACTGTAGAAACGGGGTGTCCCGGTGGTCGGAGTGGCATGGCTAAGAACGAGCCACCAAGGCACCGGGCCGATCCACTGTGTGAGAGAGACGTGGTGAGCCTCCGAGCCGGGCTAGAAGGATCCGGTCTATCCCGCGTCTTGTCCTGTACCTGTAACATGAAAGGAACCCGTTAGAAGGGGACCAGAGACCGGAGTCTCTGGACCACCCTCCGACGGTCAAGTCAGTAAGACTGTCTATATATAATATGTATATATGTATATGTATGTATGTCGGATGAAGTGGATCATCCGAGTAGGATGAAGGAGAGTGTCTAAGTAGGATGAAGGGGAATGCTGGAGGAAGCACGGCCATGTAGGCTTGAGGGTAGTGCGGCCATGTTGGCTTGAGGGTAGTGCGACCATGTAGGCTTGAGGGCAGTGCGGCCATGTAGGCTTCAGGGTAGTGCGACCATGTAGCACGGCCATGTAGGCCAGAAGGTAGCGCGGCGCTGTAGGCTGGACCAGACCAAGCAGGCTAGATCAGCCCAAGTAGGAAGGACCGGGGAACTGGGAAGGGCCAGGCCAAGTGGCAAGGACCAGGCAAGTGGCAAGGACCAGGCCAAGTGGGATGAAGCAGGAACCCTTTCAAGGAGGGAGTGAGCCTCCTATATAGGGAAGGTGATGGGCCAGATTGGGCCTGTTGGGCCAAACCTGGTATGGACCATCAAAGGTAAAGTAGTGGGCTCGATTGGGCTAGACTATATAAAGGCCCTCAGCCCGTGTAGTTAGCCCGATACGTACCCACGTCATCAGCCCTCCAGTCTAGTATGGTATAGTCCTAACTATGCCATGCTAGAATTATCTTGTTGCTCCAATCGTCGTGCTTTCTTTTCTTCTTTGGACCCTGCACAAAATGTTAGTACTTTACCTTTTTCTCCTTCGGAGACTTGAATCTGCTTGCTTGGACATATGTGTTCTTGCATCATTTGGATCTTTGACGAGGGACCGATGTTCATCGTGGTAGTTTGGTATAATATGTGTACAAGGTGTGATGATTGTTGGTTATGCGCCGTTTGTATATGATATATGGTAGGAGGGGTTAATAGGGTTTGTAAGTTTTGGAGGTTGTGGTTCGGCGTTTCGCCAAGACCACTGTAAGTTGTCGGAGGATGGGTGGTCCGGTCGCGTGACCTACGTCCACAATGTATGGATGTGTAGTCCATTATGTATATATGGTGATTCGAGCCTAAGACCCAGGACCACCAGTTAAGTAGTGGATGTGTCGTCCACCTGTCAGTTCCCTGTTATAGGAAGAATGTCTTTATTGATGTGTTGCAAACACATCTCATTTCCGGGGTCTTTTAATTAGTTATTTGAGTCAGTTTGAGTTGGTTTTCCATGTGTTTTAGTTGTTTTTAGTTAATTTAGAGTCTTTAAGGTCTTGATGATGTTTTTATGAGTTTTGTAGGTTTTTAACAGATTCCCGAGGCCACGAGTAGAAAGTGAGAAGATGGAAGAAGAAATGATGAAGAAGTGTTGAACAAGCAGGTCCAGGCGTACGCCTGGAACCTGATGAGTGGGACGCGATACGCGCGTGAGGAGAAAGTCAACGGAGCTCAAAGTCGGTTTGACCGACTAAATTGTCGTGTAACGAGCTTCAGGCGTATCGCCTGAAGGAAGGAGGTCTGTAGGCGATACGCCTACAACCTGGAAACCCGCAAATATTGCTTAATCGATATAAATTCGATATTTAGGGTTCCATTCGATACTCTCGACTTCCAGACGACTCCAGAGACTCTAAGAGGCGACTTCGAAGGCAGAGGAGGCTAGGAATCAAGGGGAGTTCATCGGTGGATCGCATCTTCACTAGGAATCATTAACGGTTCATCGATTTCTTTCTTTTATTCGACAAATTTCTAGACTTGATCATGGTTGAACTTAAAGATCTGATTTTTATTATACTTGCTGTAGTTATCATGATTATTGGCTAAACTTGTCATGCCACCTAGACTCTTAGGATGACTATGATCTTTTGACGATTTCTATTCGGTTTTGACTTATTGATTGATGTTGCACTTTTATTAAATTCCAATGATTATCATGTTTGATGCATATGTGTGTTATGAGCAGATTATTAGTTGATTGTTGATGCTTAATTCACCCGCGAATGTCTTTCGGTTTAGGTAAATTAGCTAAAGTAGTTGACTTTAGGGTTAATTGCTAGAGTGTAGTTAGGGTTTCCTTGACTATTGCATTGATACTTGATTGATAACTTGATTGTAATGTGCTGCTAAACTGGAGACTTAAAAGGTACAGGTTTAACGGGTAGTTGGGTTGGTTAAAGTTCTAGGGTTGCATTATCTCAAAAGGAAATATCCTAGGGTTTTGTCTAGCTTGGTATTCCGTGTCATTCATGGTAGTTATTGGTAGCTCCTGTTAGGTCTAAGGTGCCCGAGATTAGGTTCGGAGGTGGTTAGGTCTAATTGAGGTAGGAAGGACTTAAAAGGTGAACTCCTGTTCGAGCGTTGGAAGTGTAGCTAGGAAGGACTTAAAATGTGAACTAGCCACCATCAGATTAGTCATAACCGAGTGAAGTTGTCATTAGTGATTAGGATTCCGAGTCTAGGTGGTAGCTCTTCTTGTTCCTGAAGGTTGTCTCTAAGTTTCCTGCTTTCATTTGTTGGTTGACTTATTAGGTAATTTTAGTTAATCAAATCTCAAATCAAAACCCAAATTACTCAGTATTTCCAATTCTAGGTCTAGGTTAAGTCTTGTCTATAGAGTGTCCTAGGTTCGATATTCCGGTCTTGCCTTAGCTTTACTATAATCCGACAGGTACACTTGCCTTAGGGTTCGGTCTAGTTTTAGGTAGTTTCGGTAAAATTTAGGTGTGTCTAGGTCTACGTTAGGTCTAGGTTTTAGTTATTATTTTTAGAGTCATTCCGAATACATCATTTATACCCGGGTTTGACTATTTTCATAGTCTATGTGGTCCCGCTGTTGTCAATCACCAAAAGTGCCGAAGTGTATGAGTTCGAGCCGATGGTTCGACATGCGTAGGTCACCCACTAAGTATTGGGTGGAGGTTGTCGACTGGCTAGTCCAGTGGCTTCCCCCATGTGCCCCGGCCGTCGGTTGGCTTGTTGTTTGTTGTGTCACCGCCCGGAGTTTGGTCCCTTGTCGGTTGTGAGTAGTCACAGAGACCGCGGGGACCCTTATCCGTGCGGGAGGGACGCTGCACTGTTGCAGTGTTATGGTATATTGTTGTCCTGTGGACCGAACGACATTAGCCAGCCGTCCTTGTGTGGCCCACAAGATAATAATGTAAGTAGTGGTTTGGCGTAATACCAGAACCACTTGAATAAAATAATAAGTAGTGATCCAGCCATACGACCGGAACCACCAGAATAATAATAGAAGTAGTGGTCGGCGTGAGACCAGAACCACTTAAATAGGATAGTAAGTGGTGGTGGCCGTACGGCCGGGAACCGCCAAAATAATCATATTAGTGGTCGGTGTAAGATCGAGACCACTTAAAATAAAATACTAAGTGGTGGTGGCCGTACGGGCGGAACCACCAAAATAATCATATAAAGAGTGGTTTGAGTGTAAACTCGAACCACTGAAATAAAATGATAAGTGGTGAACCAACCGTACGGCCGGAACAACCAAAATAATCATATTAGTGGTCGGCGTAAGACCGAGACCACTTAAAATAAAATACTAAGTGGTGGTGGCCGTACGGCCGGAACCACCAAAATAATCATATAAAGAGTGCTTTGAGTGTAAACTCGAACCACTGAAATAAAATGATAAGTGGTGAACCAGCCGTACGGCCGGAACAACCAAAATAATCATATTAGTGGTCGGCGTAAGACCGAGACCACTTAAAATAAAATACTAAGTGGTACCTTCCTGATAATAGAATAAGATGAACACTGAATATTTGTGTGTCAAGTCGATCGACTTTGATAATAATATATGTGTGTCAAGTCGATCGACTTTGATAATAATAATAAGATGAACACTGAATATTTGCTCGATGTTAGCGTTAATCGTTCTTCCTGATAATAGAATGTACCTTCGTTGATGATAATAATAAGGGCGATGGGAAATGATGCATACCATTCTTCACGGTTAAAAATACTCTCATGTTGTGTGTGGCAACATGGAGTAGTCGTTCGGCACTCACGAGTGCTATTTAATAATTGAATGAGTAATAAATCGCCCATCACTTCGGAATGTCCGAATAAATAATACATCTTCTAGTTGGCTGGACAAGTAGCCTAAATGGGGTGACACTTCTCAAGAACTTCCAAAAGCGTATAGTCGTCGAAGGTCATAGCGGTGTTATACCGTACTAGTCCCCCAGTTCAAAGCTGTTAACTCAGATTAGAAGCATTGAATTTAAAGATAATTTGTTAGATCATTTTTTATAAGTAAGAAAAATATAAAGAGTAATGTATGGATATGTCTTTATATGTGATGTCAAGATATGACTACTAAATGAAGTTTGTAACTTCAAATTAGTTTCAACTTAAGTAATTGAATAAGACTTTAGACATAATTAAATGCGAATAAACATTCACATCCGCGCCATATGTTGGCGTGGGCATATTTTCTCGTATATTTTAACATGTATTGTTAAAGCAACAACTTGGAGAAATGTAATGTATATTTATCAATAGATAAGGGTTAGAATTGAAAATCTCAATTAGTGAGGGTAGGTACCGTGTTTTTTAGAGTTCCAAAACTGACAACAAATTGTCATCATTAGAAACTATGGATAACTTCATAATTCACACCGTATTATTTTGACTCAAAATTCGGCGATGTTTCAGAGCGGTGTAACCGGAGCTGACGCGACCGGAGCAGGTATTACCGGAGCGGGCATAACCGGAGCGGGTATGGTCCGGCGAAGGTGGTGTGATACGCAACTGGCCCGAGGCCGACCGTTCGGCGGAGAAGATGGACGGCCCGTGTTCGAGACTCGTCTGATCCGATTATCCAGAGGAGTGTATCTTTGATCCCTTAGTGGCCCACCGTTTGGCGGAGAATATAGACGGTCCAGCAAGCAGTTTGCCGTTGGTCGAAGATTGCTACTAAGGCGGGTTGCCGTTCGGATCTGTAATAGATATCGCGAGGATCTTACCGGACCAAAATAAATGTCCGGAAAGTTCAGTGATGCGAAGCGCACGAAAATACCATCGAGAAACCAGGTGTGTCGTCCGGAGAGGTAAGTAATTCTGTAAGAGAACCGGCAGAAGACCGGACCGGAGAAGAAATGCCGGCCTGACTCGTAAGGTGCCGTCCGGCCATATAGTGTTTCCGCCAGAAATATTCGTCCGACAACAAATTTGTGTCCGGAACTGAAAACTCGAAATGACCACAATATTGCCGTTTGGATAAGACGTTTGTTTAGGACCTACAAGTTTCTTTGTCCTTTGTATATTAAAGATTCAGAGATCGTCACCTACAAATGTCCAATGTAGGTTGTACCATGTTTTTCCTTTCTTTATGACCTGTGAATTTGACTCAAAGTTATGAGACTTTGAGTTTCATGTACCAGAAGTATTCATCTGTGGTGGTCGACAACCTCTTGGTTCAAATGGTTGTTCACCGAACTGTAATAGGTGTCCCAAGAATCTTGCCGGGCCGAAATAAACGCTCGACAAGTCTGATAGTTTCCTCGAATATTCACCGTCCGGCGAAAGAGATTGAGGAGATGCCGTCCGGCACCGTTGTCGCTAGGACAAGATGGCGTCCGTTTGGTGACGGTCACAGCGACCCACAACCTACTCTGATTTGCGAAGGTCGTCCGGCAGGAGAAATCCGTTTAAAATATAAAAGAGAAAGCCGTCCGGCGGGAGGAGAGCCATCCGTTGATGTACTTCGGCAATAGGAACGAAGCCGTCTGATGGGTGTGTCGCCCAGTTCGTGTTATCTGGACGTGATGAAATCGTCATGAGCTGAGATTCGTCTGAAATATACGATGTCCGGTGGTTCGGGCCTATGACATATATCACGAGGATCCTACCGGACGAAAATAAATATCCGGCGAGTTCGGTGATGCGTAGCACACGATAATACCGTCCAGAATCCGGAGAGACGGGTAGACTAGTAAGAAAACCCGGGGAGTGCCGGACCGGAGAGGCGACCCTCTTATGAGGTGCCGTCCGGAAGAATTACTGGTCTCCGACGAGGTTGAGTGTGATCATCAGAGCATATATGAATGATGTAAGAATTCGTTCGGCCATTGTAATTTCAACCGGAGGAGATGGTCCAGCGTGCGGCCATCCTGGACTCGACCGGAACGGAAGCTCGTTAGAGGGGACCTTCCGGCGAGAATGACGGACAACAATAATATATGTCTTTGTCGTTTTTAACATATATATATATATATATATATATATATATATATATATATATATATACACGCATATGTAATGGGAAATTCTATCTGTAGAACCTAGGTTACCGTGAAGCCAGCGAGTTTGACTTTGTTTCCTATGCACTGTTGTCATCCGCACGATATTTCATGAGGAACTGTGCAAATACATACTCAACTCACATATTAATATATGCATGTATCTAAATAATTTGACCGAATGTGTGCTTCCTGATGTGATAACGTGTGTAAGTTAAGGCATAAGGGTGTTTGTAATGGGTCTCTCAAGACCCCATGATCCCAAGCTCTCCCAAGTTTCTCAAGACCCCAAGCTTTTTTCAAGTAATACCCATCCCAAGCTTCCCAAGACCCCAAACCCTTCAAAACCCACAAAAATGGCCTCTCCCAAGCTCCTCTCCCACGGGACCCCACTCCCACGGGACTCTCCCGAGCTCCCAAGCACCTCTCCCGAGCACCTCTCCCGAGCACCCCGTCATGGTGTTCCCGCGACCCCGAGGGATCCCGAGCTCGGGATAGCCTCCCAATCTTGCACCATTACAAACACCCTAATGTGTGCATTTACAATATTTATCCACAAGACCTGTGTTTAATATTCTAGATATGAGAAGTATTTAAAACATAATAGTGGAGGTATCACGAGCAATAAGGTTGTGTGAAGGGTACAAAAATATCAAATCTAGTCGTTGTAGAGAGGAGAGACCACAAAGTGTGTTTACTTCGTGGTCCCATGGATGGCGCCAATGTAGAAACGGGGTGTCCCGGGTGGTCGGAGTGGCATGGCTAAGAACGAGCCACCAAGGCACCGGGCCGATCCACTGTGTGAGAGAGACGTGGTGAGCCTCCGAGCCGGGCTAGAAGAATCCGGTCTCTCCCGCGTCTTGTCCTGTACCTGTAACATGAAAGGAACCCGTTAGAAGGGGACCAGAGACCGGAGTCTCTGGACCACCCTCCGACGGTCAAGTCAGTAAGACTGTCTATATATAGTATGTATATATGTATATGTATGTATGTGGGATGAAGTGGATCATCCGAGTATGATGAAGGGGAGTGTCTGAATAGGATGAAGGGGAATGCTGGAGGAAGCACGACCATGTAGGCTTGAGGGTAGTGCGGCCATGTTGGCTTGAGGGTAGTGCGGCCTTGTAGGCTTGAGGGCAGTGCGGCCATGTAGGCTTGAGGGTAGTGCGGCCATGTAGCACGGCCATGTAGGCCAGAAGGTAGCGCGGTGCTGTAGGCTGGACCAGACCAAGTAGGCTAGATTAGCCCAAGTAGGAAGGACCGGGGAACTCGGAAGGACCAGGCAAGTCACAAGTGGCAAGGACCAGGCCAAGTGGGATGAAGCAGGAACCCTTTCAAGGAGGGAGTGAGCCTCCTTATATAGGGAAGGTGATTGGCCATATTGGGCCTGTTGGGCCAAACCTGGTATGGACCATCAAAGGTAAAGTAGTGGGCTCGATTGGGCTAGACTATATAAAGGCCCTCAGCCCGTGTAGTTAGCCCGATACGTACCCACGTCATCACATACACAGTCGGCATTTATATGAGCACCATCCATATAATATGAAACTGAACATACAATTACACCTACAGATATAAATAAAAAGAAACAAAAAGTTGGCTGGCTAAAACGAATGTAAAAAAAAAACACTCACATAGAATAGGTATTAATATAATCAAATGAAAAACCAACCACTCACAACCACCTAATAAATCATAAATCGAACACTGCAAGTAAAAATTCATAAACATTGAGCTATTTATACATAAATGAAAGAGGAATTTAGAAATCATATACCTTGGCGGCAAGTTGCTTCCCAAGGGCCTTTCTTTCCACTGGAAGATCAACAAAGCTAAAACATGTCAAACCACAATACCGGGAAACCTACAAACCAGGATCCACCGTTAATATAGCAGATATAAATGAAGCAAAAAGTTGGTTGAATCACCTCTTAACGGAAACCGGTAACTGCATAAATAACGACAAAGCTGGTCAATTGGGTCAGCTACATAAACACCTTCCAACACGTATAACACATCTTCCTCTTTCTGTATAAAAAACATGCAAAAGAAATGACTCAAGTAGGTCGACTGAATTAAGAGTCACAAAAAGCCTCTTGATGAGAACTGGCTTCACAATTCTCTATATCTTACGATTAATCGTGCTTTTTTCAACAACTGATAAAGATCATAAAAAAACAACCACTCAATGACTCAAACGAAATCAAATACAAATATTGTATCTTGCCTTTAACAATTCCAAAAGCTCATTGCAACAAATATTGACAAAAAGAAAAAAACAACGCTTTGCCTTGTCCTTTATTTACATGATAGTTCATTTATAAGCATGTTTAGTTTTTCTCTGTTTCATAATACCAAATGTTTTTGCCCTAATGTTTATGAAAAGTTTGCCGGATACCATACCTGGCCTCTTCTCTATGTTTTTCTGTTTTATCTGTTTCTTGGTTTGCCAAGATTAAGGACTAAGGAGCAAGCAAATCTATCATGCATCAAGAAATCATTTACAGTTTGCTAAGAACTCTACAATTTTGTAATGACATCAAAAATCAAGTAAATATCAGAAAGAAAATGTACAATTCTCTGACCTCTCCGTCCATAAGTGTCATAGTCTCTTGAATGATTTAAAAAAAAAACTTCCAACATCGCTAGTACAGAAGGCAATGAGTCACAAATTAAGGTTTAGAAGCTAAAGATTAAAAACCCATTACAATCTTCCACCAAGATAATTGTGAACTTGCATGCATATTTAAGACTAAACAACATATAGCAATGGTATAAAACGTTAATGAACCCAAACTTAAACATACAAAAGACCCAAATATCGATTAGAGCCAAGCAAGCAATTAAAAAAACACAAACCTTCAATGCTGACAAAAGAATGCGTTAAGAAAACAGGCGTCGAAAGCAAATCGATTGAATCGCTTAAAGGTTCGCTTGAAGCAAATCGATTGACTGAGGGAAAACCCTTTTAATCCGTCATTCTCGTGCTTCCATCTGTTAATTTTTAATTAAAACAAAGCTCTAACATACTAAACTTAAAAAAAGACTCATGCACTCCAATAATAAATCATAATCAAACAACGAATGCAATTTATCTGCTGAACACAACTTTAACAAACAAAATTGAAAAACATAATAAGGAAATAACAACCTGAAAGTGCAAAGAGACATACCATCAGCACGTAGCATCCTTGATTCCTAACCCTAATGGAGATGCTGATTTTGTTAGAGGTGAATGAAAACCCCGTGTAAGTGAACAGACACACAAAAATCCGAAAACGAAGAATATTAAACTGCAAACGTAAGACATCAGATGAGAAGACACAACATCAAAACCTAAAGCAATCGAGTGTAGACAAACGAAATAAAGAACCTAAAAACCCTAATCGAAAAATCACCTGAGATCATCTTTGATCAAGCACATCACCACTTTCTGTAGATCCGATGGGAGATAGGAGAGAGTCAGAGAGAGTCGACAAACGAAATAAAGAACCTAAAAACCCTAATCGAAAAATCACCTGAGATCATCTTTGATCAAGCACATCGCCACTTTCTGTAGATCTGATGGGAGATGGGAGAGAGTCAGAGAGAGTCGCCGGCGGCGGAGAGAGAGAGTGCCGATGGTCTTTGATCAGAGGTGTCGGATGACGATGACGGGTATGAGGGTCTGGCGATGGTTTGGTCGACTGCGAGAAAGTTGCCGATCTATCTTGTGGAGACAGGAGAGAGAGCAGAGATATCGTGTAGCAAGATTTTCTGTGAAGACGTATATGATACGGTAGCTCACATCAGCTCGACGCGCTCTCTCGGCGTTTTAAAAAAAACGCTTGCATCACTTGTACCACACGCTCAGACAATATTTACCCAATATAATAACACATTGAATTCTATAGGCAACATCAACAGCTTGTACATCATGCAATGCAAATTTAATGTCAATAAAATAATGAATATAATAATACAATTATATTAAAATCATTTAAGATTTGTTATAGGTTTGTAATATAATTTTTTTTCATATTTTTTTTCAGTTTTAATTCTAGATTTTTATTTTTTGTTTTCTTAAAATTCTTTAAATTTCTATCCCATTTCTTTAAGGAATCGAAAAAACAAACCCTCCTTCTAAGGAATGAAATTGTTTAGAAATAAAGGAATCACATTCCTTAAAAGGTTTATTTAATTCCAATGTGTTACCAATTATCTTTTTCATTCGATGTAATGACCCTTTCCGTTTTACCCTCGATTCCTGCGTACCAAATATTACCTTATATTCAAACTCAAATAGTAAAAAATGTCAAATGTCGTGAGACGCAAATAGAAATTAGCTCAAACCAAAATGAATGGTGGTTAAAACTTAAAAAGAGGAAAAGAGCAGAGAAATAAAAAAAAGTTGCAAGGGTGTGTACGAGGCGAGTGTTCTTCCAATTCTACAGACAACCTGTATAGTAGTAGTTTTATGGGAGGAGTGACGGTGATGATGAGAACGAAGTTGCGGTCGCTAGCTTCCAAACTTGCTCGATCATTTCAATCTCAATCTCAATCTCAATCTCAATCTCAATCTCAATCTCAATCTCAATCTAGGGTTTTATCAGCAAACACTAGACCTGTTCTCTTAAAAACCATCCATTCTACACCTGTTACACCCGAGCCTTGTATTCGCAAATTCATCGAACCTAGGTTTCATAGTGCACGATTTTGTTACCATGATCGCTTATTCACCCCCCGTAGTTGGGGTTTGCGTCTTCTCGAGGTCCACAAATCGCAGAGTTCCGCTTCTTCTTCTACCCTAACGGCATTACTTCTAGGTTACTGTTCTTCCTTTTGAATCCCGATTGTTACTGTTCATCAATAGTTGGTGATTGCTACACTTAATTACGTTTTCGATGAAGTTAAATTTTGGATCAAATTGGGTTCGACGGCTGAAAAATTCTGTTCTTTAACACTCTCATTGCAATATTTTATCGATCAATTTGTTTTATGCAAGGAAACAGAAAAGAAATGTGCTCAATAAATAATATTTCTATATCACAAGTTTGCGTTAGAAATGCAATGCTAATCAATATGACCACTCTCTCTCCGTATATTCGTGGTTTTCAAACTATCTTATGATGTACAAGAGAAATGGAGACTCTTCTGAATATATTCATCTTACTTTTGAAATACAAAGAACTTGTCAAATGCTCTCTATTAGAAAGTAGAGAAGTTTAAGTTTCAATGTAATCCTTCATTTGTGAGTCTTATAGGTAATTGGTTCTCGCAGCATTATGTCTAGGATTGGGTTTGACTCCTGTCTTGGCTGAAGATGCATCCACTGAAGTAACTTCAGCTGAATCGATTGGTTTACAAAAAATTGATGATGGGTCGGTAGTATCAAACATACATACATCCAAGTGGAGGGTGTTCACTGACAGCGGAAGGGATTTGTTTTTGCAGGTAAGATTTAGTTGTGTGGCGAGTTAAAATATCATAGGTCATAGTGTTATGCTGTATTCTTTACATGTCCTTTTTGTTTCTCAAGGGTAAATTGGAGGATGCAGAGAGGTTGTTTATGGGAGCACTAGAAGAAGCTAAACAAGGTTTTGGGGAAAGGGATCCTCATGTTGCTTCTGCATGCAACAACCTGGTGTGTCTCTGAATTACATCTGAGTAGAGGGTTATTATAAGTAGAGGGTCATTATGTACTTGTTATATTCTAAGAAACTAATAAGAGTTATGTAGAAATTTCTTATACATCAAAAGGTTCAGTGCCTTCAGTTTTGGATATTCATTAGAGTTAATGAAATTAAGGTTAAGATAACCTTTTATGATTTTATATGACGAGAAATTGTTAGATGAAAAAGATTGATAATAATCTCTCATTTAGTTGAAGTGACACACTAACTTTTGTATGTTCACACTTGAAGGAGTTTTTAGTGATTAGCACTAATGTACACTCCATATGTGACCTTGACCGCTTGTCTCTATTTTACTTGCTTCTTTGTACAAGTTGTTAGGTTTGTGGCTATCGGAAGCGACCCACACACACAAACGACACAGAAAATATAAACTACACAAGATTTAACGTTGTTCGGTCGATGTGACCTACATCCACGAGCTGTAACTAGGGTTTCTCTTTTATTAGCTTATTGTACACAAGGTTACAGTTACATGATTAGGTATGTCCGTATGTATAATAAAGATTAGGGACCAAGACGGGCCCTAAATAAAATAACCGGCCCAAAAGGCCTTCACACAATCACACCCAATAATCTCCCACTTGAAGGTCTTGCGATAATCTCCAGCCCGCCATCCAAGCAAAACACAACCCTGTCATCCAGCAGCAATACTAGTAATCTTCAGTGACAAAAATCTTCTAAGCCTTTAGTTCCAACAAAGCTATGATCTTAAATAATAGAAGTCCTTAAAGCCTTCAATTCCCAAGAACAAGCTAAGACTCTAAGTACCAATCCATCTAGTTCCAGTCGCCCCTCTCATCAAGTACCTGAAGGGCTAGTTGAAGCTCCCTCAAGTTCTAACCCATCACCGGTCATAGGTCATCATAAACCCAGCCATGGGAAACCCGCCAATGACTCATCCTCAATCTCAACCGGCTCCCACTGATTCTCACTACCGGCTACAGAGACTTTTAGAGAAAAAGAGCACTCTCCACAACAAGAAGTACACAGGAGAGTTTTTACCATTTGGAATTCCGGTCTTTCGAACCCAACATCGCTTGGAATTATACCCGAAACACACTCCGTGCCCCCATTGTTATCAAAATCCTGACCATGTTCAAACCTCCGATACTTTCAAGCTAACATCTTTGTGGCTCTAGAATTTATGCTTGTAAAATGAATCCACTTGGCGCTATCCGATTCAGCGAGCCAAGACTTCACTACTTGGAAGTTGGTTCACCTCTTCTAGCAATACAAAAATTTGTACCCTCCAAAGTCGTCTTCAATCTTCAGATCCTCCCTATGCTTCACTACAGTGGGTAATATGAAATGAAGCAAACCAAAAACTAGAACCCAAGAGTCTTCACTGCCTTCACCGAGTCCGCGAGTCCTGATGCATCAATCTCACACACATTCTCAGAAGCATAATTCACATCTTTGAACATTGACTCTTAAAGAATGTCCACACCTTCTTGCAGCCCCACCAAGTCAACTATGCTCAACTCCCACTAGTTATTCCTAACCCATGCCAAAGCAATACGCATGAGATGAATCCTAATCGTGCTTCCCTGTTGAAACGTCTTCACCTAGCACAAGATCCCGGATCCTCTCAAATGTCATAACAATGATCACTACCGAACAAGAAATACCTTCACATTTCTAGACCAACTAACACGAAAATGGTTATAACAACAATAAAGCTATCATGGAAGGAAGCGGTACCAAGGGTTCTATGACCGTATACACAATTAGTTAACACAAACCCTAACTGAAAGATCTTCCAAACAAGCAATAGTTTACATGACTTGCCACTGAGCTCTCCCCCCCCCCCCCCCTCTCTTTCTTTTTCACTTTTGTCGTCACCAGCACACCCGCTAGTTCCTTTCCTCCGGTTTCTCCATCGTCAGTACCACATCCAAGTTTATTTGACATACCAACCATCCGAAATGCGAACCGTCAAACATTTCAGTTAGAACCATCCCGTCTTCAGCCATAGCAATGACAAACAGGAAACACGAATCAAAGACGGTGACAAACGAAACATTGGCACGGGCCTGAACTTGACGGCTATTATATTGAACCCTGTCAATCAAACGATATGTTCTTGCAAAACTCCGTAGACAAACATGAGCCAACCCAACCGTTCTTCACAAGAAACGTTTCCTAAATAACAATTAATAATAAACAGTCAAACTCCAAATTTGAAACACAAAACCCCACTTAGCCTGCAACCCAAACTCGACCAACAACTGAATATCAAGGTGGCAACTGCCCAAACCAAATCAACGGCTCTAATCGTATTAAAAAAATAAAGATAAACAGGTGGCTCAAGGATTTAAAAAAATGGTATTAACCTCGTGCTCAAACCTTGCTACTCGATCCAAACTTTGACCTGAATTTGATGTTTGCCCACAAAAATATCTCTCCCCATCAAAATTTGGTTTGACCCACACAAGAAAATGCCCTTTGAGTCTTTTTCACAGCCCACTAGGTCAACCTTTTCCTTCTTCTTGGATCAGGGTTACGGAGCAAGAAAGAAAATCAGCTCCTCCGCCTTCTTGTGAGCGGCACACCAAAAAAAAAGAACAACAAAATTGACTCTCAAAGAAGGAAATTTTGGTATAAATA
>JBCNJP010003765.1:0-26000 GCA_039602395.1 Deinandra increscens subsp. villosa | reverse complement strand
ACATAACACACCTTCACCTCATTTGGAAACTCTACCATCAAAATCACCTCCCTTCTCCCTCTCTATCTAACGACCCTCTCTCTCTCTACTCCCTCTCTCTATCTTCGGCCAAGAACAAGGAAGAAGGAGAAGAGTCCAAGAAACTAGCAAGCTTCTACATCACCATTTCATCTCTTTTTCTTGAAAATCTTTCAAGATCAAGTAAGATTAATGAGTTTTCTTTCACGTTCATCTTGTTTGATCATGTTTCTATGTTCATTTCCATGAACCATTCACTCCTTTGACAAGTCTTGATGATTATGATGATCCTTGGTTGATAAAAGTCTAGAAATCACTTAAACTTTGCTAATGATGTTAGTTTACTAACTAGTTTCACATGAGAACTTGTTTCCCACGATTTGATGATATGCTATGCCTTAGATTACGTTTTTAGGTGTTAATATGCCTAAACATTTAGATCCATGGCCTTAGAAAAGCTAAACACACCTTAAACCATGTTTAAAGATCATAACATTACTAGGTTTTTAGCCAAAAACTCAAGATCCTTTTTGGACATATCCGAACCCTTAGGGACTCATTTTGACACTTTTGAAACAACTTTTGTGAAGACACTTTTTTTGGAAAGGAACCTAAGTACCCCTAAATTGCAAAACATAATCCGGAAAACCCTAAAAACGACCCCTCGGGCCATCTTCTAATTTTGCAGAATTTTTAGACCTACCAACAGTAAACTTAGATACTTAGATGAGTGATAAAAAGTTGCTAAAAATATCCCTTTTGATTTGAGCTAAAACTAGGTCAAAACCAGCTTTAAAACGGACTTTTAACGGACCCGGAAACCTCGTTTTAGTACTGTTATGCCAAATATTGTATGGACTGATTTGGAACACTTATTAGGACCTTTCATGACTTAGGTTACCTTTACAAACTGTTTGGATAATTTATCGGGCCTTAAAACTAGTCGCAGGGACAAAACTGTCAAAACCGGGCGCGTACCGGCGAAACCGACACTTTAGGATTTCAAACCCTAAAATTATATTCTCTGGAAATTCATTAATAAAAATAGGAATATTTTTATTATTATAATTCTATTTCTAGTAATATCGGAAAATAACGCGAGTTGATAAATACCGGTGGAAACCCGGGTATTTCAGGCTTTTTACTACAAACAGTTTTTGTAAACAAAATTGAGCTCATGTTTCAAACTAATATTTATTAAAACAAATATTGGCCTAAATCATTTTATAACATAGGAAAATCTTTATATATTTTGAGAATATATATATGACTTTATTTTCCAGAACGTTATCAGTATTAAATTATTTATTGAGAATAAATAATTCCTAAAGCTTGTGCGTTATCAACTATCATTTGGGTCATCATAACATCAAGACTTGACTATCATTTGGGAGTGACTTAACTGTCAATCCAAACCCTAGACCTTAAGCTGTCTTATACTGATTTAGGACCGTTAGGTTGCCTGTTATCTGTCGTTACATCATTCAGACACTGCCTGATTTCTGCGAGTCTTCACGGCCCCTATTTTAAACTGTTTTAAATGCTTTTGGGGGAGAATTCTTATAACTTATACCATGCCTGATAATTAGATAATTTGTCACCATTATTGATTACATGAACTATTCGTCCACTTTGTCGTATTCATGTTGATTCATGTTATGATCAAAAGCCCCACTATTAATTGAATCCAATTAATTTCAACGAAACGATGACATGTGAATAGATCTATTGGGTTAACGCCCATGTCCTGATTGGTAGCTCCAATCCTGACTCTCATGTTCAGTCAATAGGGTACATAATGTTATAATCACTGTTCGGTAGTGGGTAATCAGTTAGTTTCGAAGTTCAAGGTTCGTGGTAATAATAATTTACAGCATCTTAACATATTATCAAATGGGTGATAAAACTGATATCAAACTTTGTTGTCAATCGCAATTTCTATTTTTACTTAAACCTGTGAACTCACCAACTTTATGTTGATCGTTTTAGTATATGATTCTCAGGTACTTGATCGGCGCTTGCTTGTATGGAATACCTCTTTTGTGCATTACCATTAGGATCCTTCATATCATCTGGAGTCATGGTCACACTAGCCTTTTGGAGATTTCACTATATAACACCTAACGGTGTCCTGTCTTTAAATCTTTTAATACTTGTTTTGTAAACTATGAAACAAATGAAACATATTATTATTATTTTCCGCTGCTAAATATGAAATGAAATGTTTTCGACTCCTTAAAACGGCTCTAGTTGTTTAACCATCCAGAATTCGTTTCATGTAACCTTGATTGTGATTCCATCTCGTTCACGCCCGACACAAAAATTACGGGTGTGACAGACATTGGATCATTTTTTAAGCATGTAAAATAGGTACAACTAAAGCTTTTGTTAGGAGAAATATAAACAACTCTCTGTGGTAAGACCGCAACAACAAAACATACTCTTTTCAATGGGTATTATAGATCCACCCGTGTGTAAAATGGTAATCTTACACGGTCCATGTCCATAAGCCTTTTTATAATTGTGTAATGTTTTATGTTTACACACCACTAGTTAGCCTAGTGGCAAAGGTGTATGACCCCTTAAGAGGAGGTCTTGGGTTCAAGTCCCACTTGTAACAAAAAGAATAAAAATGGGGGTTACAAGTTGGGCCAAGGGGTTTTCTCACCAGTTGTGAGTTTCCTCTTGATGAGGATTGGAGATGATCGGATGGGTGGTGTAATGTCCCCGTCAGTGATCCAAATTTGCCGTTCAAAAAAAAAATGTTTTATGTTTAACAGTTGACTTTTCATAAGTCAAACTATGCTGCTAGGTTGCGCTATTAACTTTATAAAAGTCAAGCTGTGTTTGCAAATGTAAATTAAAAAATGTTTTCATCTTTAAAAATATTATATTGACTTTTGAAATGTAAATCTTCTAGCCTAATTTGAAAATCTATTTACATAAAAAGTCTAAATTGTTGGCTCATAGGAGGTCAAAACAGTTTCTAAATATAAATAGATAGCATCTAGTTTAATGATTGAAAATGTGGTTCATAGAAGTTAAGGGTGGAGACAATTTTTAAAGGGTTGGTAATGAATAAGTTTCGGGTAGATTGAGGAGTTAGACATATAAAAGGTCCAAGCCGTTTTTTTTTTGGAACGGCGATTTCAATTAAACACGTCCTATCTAGAAAGATACTAGGAAAGGGCAAAGGAGCAAGAAAACTTACATATTACAAGTTAAAATCGTCCCAAACCTCCCATTTAAGATTTCCCCATTTACCTCTATTCTTAACCCAAAGAAAACTATTACATTTAATACCAAAATTATTGAATACCAAGCCGTTTACCTAGGGAAACTCAAAATTATTGAATACCAAAAAGAATTGCTTCAAAGTTGGTTATTATTACACCTCATTACGCAGCTTATCCAACATCGGTTGCATGCAATGTGCGCTCCTTGCACACTAATTTAATATCTATAAAATTATCTTTGAATTTCAATTTTTTAAATAGTAAAAAAAAAATTTAAAATAATAAAACCACACATAAATAACACAAATGTATACCCCTTCTGTGTTATAATCATGTGTGTTTTACTCAATGTCTACATGACAAAACCACATACAAAACACATGTCTGTAATCATGAGAATCAGAGAAACAAAATATAACTGGATCTTTATTTTCATCTATAAAAAAATGGCAAGCCGATCTTTTACATCGGTATAATGTTGTATGAGATTAAGCACGAAAAATGTCAAAAACTCCCCTATACTATTTGCTAAAACATAGATCTATAGTAAAAACCCAACTTATCATTCCCCAAAAGATAAAACTAACCGTCATGTTTAGTTCTCTTATCTTATGGCTAAGAGCATTCACAGTGGTTCTCTAAAAAATACGTGATTGTATTTGTAAAATTTGAGGTTTTGGTTGTGAGTGGTTGTGAGTAGAGGAGAAAGAAAAGGTTTAGAAAATCTACATATTTGATAAAAGACCTAGTAATTTGCTAAAATTTGAGGATTGAAAGAGAGAGAAAAATAATTATGATAAAGGTATAAAAATATTATTTAATTATGGTTGTATGTAAAAGATAAAGAAAAAGTAATAATAATAAAAATATAAATTATAAGGATGTGGACAGAGAATCTCTACTATAAGTGCTCTAAATCATTAAATCTTTGAACATCAATAATAAAAACCAATTCAAGAATAACAATAACAAAAAATTACATCATTAACCATTCAGAATTCCCTAATAAGGGTAATTCAATATGGTCTCCCAATTAATCCCTATAAAAAGATTATTGTAAATGCATTACACTATGAATATAAAATATTACTGTATAAAGTGGTTTTTACATGGAAACGATACGAAGTAATCAGGAAGAGCCACATCTATCTACTTACTCTATTAAACAAAACATATAAGGTTGATTTGGTACCTTATAAGGTTGTCCACATCATCAATTGATGAGGTGACATCCTCCCAATTTAAAAAAATCCTATGTGTAATTTTCTTAATTTTGTAAGTTTTTTAAATAAAACTTAATTTCCGGAATTAGCTCCATAAATTCAAAATTTTTCTTTTTTTCGAAATTTAAATTAATCTGATTGATTTATTCATTAAATTAAAATATGACCTTCCATAATTTATACACCTTAATAACCTATATATACATTCTACATCTCCACTCTTTTCATTCATCATTTTATCAATTCACCAATCTTCTTTGTTCAATATGACTTCCGAAAATATGTTTTTTTTGATGTCCTTAAGCTGGTTCAAAAGGGTAGCAAGACGTTCTGGTTCACGCCTTAAGCGATCCGTGCATTGTGATACTACGTCCACAATTTCGCGTCTAAGCACGCCAGCCTCACTGTTGTCAACCGAATACCGATTAGCAATATCATGAACTCTCGCTGGAAGCGCGTTTCTTTTCCATCGTGCATAAACATAACGAGCAGGTATCTCATGTATCTGGTTGGATCTAAAAACGTGAAATACATGTCTGCACAGGTAGCCGATGCGCGTAAAGCACATACACGAGCATTCAAAAGTTCTGTCAACCATGTCAAAAATAACCTGCATAAAATCAATTCAAGTGGTAAATTAAAACAATATAACTAGTTTTTGATGCACGCGTGCATCAAAAAAAATAAATAAATAAATAAATAAATAAATAAATAAATAAATATAAGATAAAAAATAAATAAATAAATAAAAATAAATAATAAAAAAACTAATAATAATATATACTCATGTGGTTAAGTACTAATAATAATCGAGAGACAAGCATTATACCTCAAATTGATTGACAAATATGAAGTGTCTATTGCTATGCGAGACAGTGTACACTTTCTTGTTGCCAAATGTACGTGTCTCGATTATAGCACAGTGATACGCGCTCCTATCGAGCTCTTTTTGGACCTCTTTAAATATTGTTGATGTGTATATCATAGACGCTTGTCTTTCTATAGGCGTGTGGGTATGAAGCACAGGGGTTGTCATGTTAGTTTCAAACTCCATCTTGCGTTGGTTGTAACGCTGCCCGTCGATTGCCGTATCGAAACACATCAAGAATTGTAAAAGAGTGTTAGACGCGCTAGAGTTTACTTTAAACAAAGCATTTGAACTTTCACACCGTGACGTGGTCTTCATTAAACAACACATTGGAAATTCTCTAAAGTAACAAGGAACCCAGTCGGAACGTATAGCATACATACTTTGCAGCCAATCATTATCAGACACCCCGTACTCATCAATCACCATCTTCCATTGTTGTTCAAACATAGACTCGTCAAGTATCAAGTTCCAAACAAGTTTATGTATGGACTTGCGCAAAGCATTATTTTGTACATCATCACCTTTAATCTGGTAAGAAACACACATAATATTAATAATGCACACGTGCGTCATCAGGATACAATTGTTAAGGATTAACAAATATATTAATATTGTCGTTATACGAACGAAAGTAATTGAGAATAGACACACACGTATAAAGTTGTAATGCAACAAAAAAATGTTTATATACCTTAGAAGGCAGTTTACGCATGATATGCCACATGCATAAACGGTGTTTAGATTCCTTAAAAACAGCGAGAACTGCTTTTGCCATCGCAGAATCCTGATCTGTCAGTACAAGTCTAGGTTGTTTCACGTGTGCTTGAAGGAATCTTTCAAGGAGCCATGTGTATGATTCAGTGGTTTCATCGGATAACAAGCCAGCGCCAAAAGTCACACATCTCTTGTGGTGGTCAACACCGGTAAATGGCACGAAAATCATGCAATACCTAAAAAAAATTAATAATAAAACTTGTTATAATTCAAAGTTACAAACACGCGTGTACATGTTTAACAAATGATGTGTATAAAAATTGTGTAATTGAAATAACAAAAGAATAATACAAGTAAAAAACATGCAATAAATGAGTAATGTTGATAGAAACTTACTTGTTAGTTTTATACGTCGCGTCAAACGCCAAAACGTCACCAAAAGTTTCATAACTGCACCTCGACACATCGTCGGCCCAAAAAAGAGAGCGAAGCTCGTGACCAACAATGGAATACTCAAAGAAGAAGTTATGCAAATTTTCGGTCCGAGCACGCAACGTGTCTAATACCATTTGCGCGTCTCTGTCACCAATAAACAAACGAATGGCCCGACTTATGTTTTTGTAATCCGTTGTAGTTCCACGAACATTGTGATGGCCTCCTTTTAAGGTGCATTGAAGTCTATGTGCAACATTAGGTCCAATCTTGTTTAAACTCATTTCATGAACAAACTGGTGGGTTGTGTAGTCGGTTTTTCTACGCTTCTTGGAAAATTCCATGAACTCTTTGCCAATTAACTCATGGTTGTGGGATTCAACAAATGTATAAAGAGTGTAAAATCCAGTTTCCGGGTCATACTTCGCACGTATACACGCCTTACAGCCACACAAAAGAGATCGAGAGGTCCTCGAGGAAGACAGAGTTTCTGGGTTTGTTGAATCATAGTTTTTAAACCTCGGTTTCCCAGAACGGTTACATAAGATGTATCGTGAAGTAATAACATCATTGATTACCCGGCAAGTACCTAGACGTGTGGAAAAGCCAGCTTTTTCGGCATAAGATTCATACAAAGAAACAACATCTTCCCAGCAAGCAAAAACAGTTCCCACGACAGGAACAATTGAGTCTGAAACATCAGGCTTCCAAAACTTAGTTCCATTAGGAGTTAGAAACAAGCGGCTAGACACTCCACCTATCAAAAGGAAAAACACACACATACACGAAGACAAAAAAACAGTTAGAATGTGGCTGATCAAAACATGAAACGTATATGATATACAGTGAAAAACTTATAAAGAGAAGAAGTGTTATTAGAAAAGAAGAGAAAAAAAAACGCATCATGCTGGCCTATAACGCACACGTGAAGTAAATGGAAGATTACCAAATCAATACATATATTAGCAAATCACATGGAACGTAAACAAATATTGAAGATATACATATGAGCACATGTTGTATAAACATGTGAACAATGTTGCACGTGTGCATCATTAAAACAATACTAACTATCCAGTTTGTTATGTATAGCTTAGATCATATTAAAGAATACTAACAACACTATATTTCCATATTCTTGTTTATATCAGGACTAATACTTCTGTTCAGTTGGATGTATCGAAGCATCTATTTGGCAACTCTATTGCATATTTAAAAGGTAATGACTAACTAACTTATTGGATATATTCAAAATAACAAACACATGATGTGTTATCGTGATTAAAGTGAACAGTTGCAGCATTTTATGCATATAACCATGAGTTGTATGAACATATGAACAATGTCGCACGTGTGCATCATTAGTTTGAACAATGTAAAAAAACGTTGTACCATGGTGTTCAACTGCAAAAAAAGTCATATCCGGCTCTGGTTCAGTTATTGTATGCATAGATGATGATGATTGACCAGCTGATGAACTCGATTGCGGTTCATGCTCAATAAGGCCGTGTGTGTCTATGAAATTAATGTCAAATTCACTAGTAGCATCAACGAACACATCTGAATCGCTGTAACGTTGATCTTCAGATCGTTCAATTAACTCAGATTTATCCATATCTTCAAAAACAACAAAGATCATAATTAGAATTCACCAAATATTCAATGAAGAGGTAAAGTATTAAGGTCTTAATCGAATAATGTACAGGAATTCATAAGATCAGCACGTTCTAAACGTCAATTACACTAAAATAAAGCACGTGCTCTAACAATAGTGGTGAATTGATTTACCAGAGGATTCTAGGAGATGAAGAAAAAAACCGAGATCTAGTAGATGACGCAGTCCAGGAATGATGAGAGGAATAAAGCGCGAAATACCTGATGGAAGGCTGCGCCACCGGCGGCCGGCGACGGGAGGGAAAGAGGCGCCACCGGCGGGAGACGCAGGGAAGTCTCGATCGCCGATCGCAGGAGTGTCTAGGGCAAGTGTTTACGCGATTTCAGAAGATGAGCGCAACCAGGTATTTTTATTTTCTTTTTTTTTCTCTCATTTATTAATACATAAAGTAATTTTACATCTTTGCCCCTCATTAAAAGTGTTTTCGCGTTTTCGCAATAAAATTGTGTTTACGCATGATCCTTGGCCTATATATATATATATATATATATATATATATATATATATATATATATAGGGTAAGGATCATGTGAAAACAACTTTTATTGCGAAAACACGAAAATAAATATTAAAATCTCTATAACTTTTCATACGTTAATATTTTTTAAAAAAATTTGCACCAAAATTCTTAAAATTATGTTATCTTTAGTTCTGGAAAAATATTAAAAAAAATCAAAATTTTTTAAAAAAATATTATTGCACAGGTGCAATAATTTTTTATTATTATTATTGCACATATGCAATAATATTAAAACCTTTATAACGTTTTCATATGTTAAAATTTTTTATAAAAAAGTGCACTATAAATTTTATAATTCTGTTATCTTTAATTCTGGAGAAAATTAAAAAAAATCAACGTTTTTTAAAATTTTTTATCATTGCACATGTGCAATAAAAAACTATTATTGCACATGTGCAATAATATTAAAACCTCTATAACTTTTTCATACGTTAATATATTTGATAAATTTTTTTACCATAGATCTTATAATTCTGTTATCTTTAATTCTTGAAAAAATTTAAAAAAAATTTAATGTTTTTTTGTTAATATTGCACATGTATAATATAATTAATACGTATTATTGCACATGTGCAATAATAAAAAAAATTACAAAATTTTATATGTTTAATTTTTTTTTTCAGAATTAAAGGTGACATAATTTTAAGACTTTTGGTGCAAATTTTTTAAAAAAATATTAACGTATGAGGAAGTTATAGAGGTTTTAATATTTATTTTCGTGTTTTCGCAATAACATCTTGTTTTATTTGATCATATATATATATATATATATATATATATATATATATATATATATATATATATATATATATAGGGGATGGTTACTTTGAAAACCAATCCCTTATACAAACTATGAAAACCAATGGTAATTTTGTCAATTGCAATGTTTTTAACTTTTTGAAAAAAAGTATATGACATGACATTTTTCTTTTCTCTCAAAAAGTATCTTATTTCTTACTTTTTCAAATCTCAATATAACTTTCTTTTTTCTTTCTCATATTTTACTAATATTTGTAATAAATTTTTATCTTATTTTCATAATTTTGTCGGCAGAAATTATTATTATATTATTATTAATATAATAAAAATGAAAATTGTTTTTTATTAATCTATAAGAAACCATTACAATCAATATTTTATTTATTAACTAATAATAAACAGTTACAATCAATATTAAATGTAACAAAAATATAAGAAAACTTAAAAAAATAAAATTTAAATATTCTTCCGTTCTTGATAATATTCTTCATCTTTGACACAAAAATCTTTTCACCTACAACAAAAAAAGTTCATCAGTTAATATAGATAAACCTTACACCATGTTATATAGACAAACATATTAAATATATTCTTAAACATTTACGAAATTAACATATGTAACATGTTAACGATGTTACATATAGTAAATTTATCACAAAGTTGTGATGCTCTTAAACTTATGTTTATTACATATGTAAATTTACATATGTAACATGTTAATGATGTTATATATGTAAATTTATCGACGTATTGACATGTTAACATTTGTTACATATGTAAATTTAACGTGATAACGATGTTACATACGTAAATTTACATATGTAACATATGTAACATGCTATAAAAAAAGAAATTAAACACTTGAATTACACACTAATGAAGTAAATACATACGGTAACTTTGATTAAACCATGACGGTCCATAAATGTTCACTAAAAACTCATATTAAATACCATATTAAATATGTAAATTTAGTGACATGAGATCACCTCAAGAGTTTCAACTGCTCAACCTTTCCTATAAATTTTTATTATTAATTTGAATTATTTAATATACTTACCGATAGAAAAACTATAAGATATAATAAACTTTAAATAATGTGATAGATAATTCAATAATATATAATGACTTAAAAATTGATCTGGTAATATAAATGAAAGAAAATAAGATTCTATCGATGACTATTTAACAATATAAATAACAATCAGTGAAATATACATATCGTTAAAAAAAATTTGAAATATACATTTAAAATGAAAAGAGAAAAGAAGTAAACTTTATTATTTTTGAAATATGAAAGGATAAATAGCTCAGTAACCGATAAAAAATAATAAATTATTTATAGTTTGACACTTTGACTCATATTTCAAAAATTTCACTTCATCTTCTCCATCTCAAAAACTCACTGTCAAGATACCCTCTAAGAAAGCTATGCTTAGAGATTGTGTTTTCATCATTTTTCTTTTAACTTTGAAGCTTGTCAAAGGATCAACTTCAAAGAATGATTCTCAGCTAAAGATTCCGGTTAACTTGCAGTTTAGGCGACTTCCGGTGATCGGAGGGTCAACGTTCCCCCGGACCCTCCTCTAAATCCGCCCATGAATAATTACACAACAAGTGTTTTCAATTTTGCGTTTAAAATTACTACCTACCTTTTGTACAAGTTCACAACACACAGATCCGATTTTGTTTTCAATATTGCGTCAACAACACACAGATCCGAAACTCCGACTGTTATATAAGTTCACATAAATTATTTATTTCACAGGTAGATTTTATATGTAAATAAGTATTTCTAGATCTAGATCCTTGTACGAACGAGAAGAAATCGAGAAACTTACGTGACAGCCGAACTTGAAGAAAACACCGAGGGGAGGAAATGATGTCGATGCAGTTTAGAGTGCTTTCCGACGCCATCTTCTCTTTGATTCGTTTCGATTTGATTGCAGTCACCAGCCCTAGTTGTCATCACGGCCGTCGGTGAGACATGTGCCTCCGTCATCGTTGGAAGCCTGGCTGGGTTATGGCCATCGACGCTTAGAACAACCACCTGCCACTTTAGTAGAGCCAAGTTTGGCGGACAAATTTAGAAGAAGGAGATATGTGCAGATCTGTGAAGAGAGAAATAGAAGAAGGAAGATGTCAAATTTAAAAAAATTGGAATGAGAGATGGAATGATGTGTTAGTCTTGCAGGTGTGTGCAGATAGATGGTACAAAAGAGGTGTTTTAGGAGATTACTAAAATGCCCTTTTCCACTAAAACACAAAGATAGAATAATTAATTTAATTGAAAAATACAAGAAAAAAATCCCATCCATTGGATCAACAAGATCAACGGCTATGGTGAAGTTTTCCAGGTTTTCACAACTCAACCTAGTTTTCATTCTAACCCTTCTCTCTCTCTCTCTCTCTCTTTATATATATATATATATATATATATATATATATATATATATGGTTAGGTTCAAATGAGAACTTTTTGTTTTGAGAACTAAATCTCAATCACTAATTTTAGGTGGGGACCACTATAATTCATGGGGGGTTTTTCCATATATATAAACTAGTGGCTTAGAATGGTTCTTTTTAGTTCCCAAACCCAATTGGTTCTCAAATGATCCTCTCCCTATATATATATATATATATATATATATATATATATATATATATATATATAGGAATGAGAACAAATATTAACCCCCTCAAAAGCAATAACCAATTAACTCAATCCTATGCTTTTAAAATTTGATCTAAGGGTCCTAGATTTGTCAGATTTTTTTGTGGATGTCATTGAGCCAAGGCTAGTTTAGTCTTTTTAACATTTTCCTACATCATATCTCTTTCTCTGTTGGAGATGTTCTAAGGAAAAAAAATCTGCTGCAATATTAACTCTCTCTGTCCACACCAAATTCTCATATCCGAACGTAAGGATCGCCGGCGAATGCCGCTGTCTCGGCTAAACGAAGATCGTCGGAACAAGTGTCGCAGCTGACGCAGTTCGACACATCTAGGACACCATCGGGACTACGCAGTGGCTCATTAGGTACCCTCCATCACCGATTTGCTTATTCCCGTCACCGACCTGCTTATAGATCAAAGTTTCAACATTTCTGTCAAAGTTTCTTTGATCTGCTTATATATCAAAGTTTTATTTCCGTCATTTCCGTCAAATCCGTCAAATCCGTCAAAGTTTCATCCATCCACGATTTTATGCCAATAGGTGCGTCGTATTTGAAGATTTAATGGGAAAAAAAAATTCTATGTATTTTTGGAATCTATCGGAGTACAAATCTTAGGAGAAATTAATTTTCTGATATATTTTTTCCTTTGACCTCAAATTTGGGTTTCATCTTTTGTATTTGTATTTTTATTAGATATATCTTATTGTAACTTTTTATCTCAAGACTTTTGCGTAGGAATTTCTGTATTGATTTTCTGGTTGTATGAAATTTTTTCATTTTCTTATGAGAAATTCTTTCATTTTTTTGATGCTTTTGCAGGTTGTAATTTATGTATATTTAGTTGTACATTTATTTTTTTGTTTTATCTTTGATAGCATCAGTGTTTTATATGCATATTGATGCATTTGTAATTTGTAATATATACATATACAATTGTACCTAAGTAGAAACATCGATGTTACCGGTTATGGATGTAATTTTGTTCTTTGTTAACTGTTATAACAATGAAGTTAGTTGTTGTAACACTAGTGCTATATTGTATGTCTGAGATATTGATGCATTTATAGTTTGTAATATATGCATATGTAGTTGTACCTAAGTAGAAACATCTATGCTACTGGTTATGAATGTACAGATGTAATTTTATTCTTTGTTAACAATTATGACAATGATGTTAGTGGTTGTAACACTAGTGCTACATCGTACGTCTGAGAAAACGGTAATAAAAAATGTCGAGACTATAATCGAATTAAAGATAAAAATGCGACGAGTTTAATGGTATAATTTTTATAAAAATCCCGCAATGTATAAAAAAGTTATGGACTTTTTTAAATGAAGGGGGTTTTATATGAGTTTGTTAAATGACAGATTTTCCCTTTTCAATTTAATAAAAAACATAACATAAATAAAAAAGTCAGCTTTCAATTACAGTCATTGGATCAATAAATGAATTTGATCAACCCATTCATTGTTGGTTAATTGGATATTGCTCTTAGAGGTGGTTAATAAATATGCCCAACCCTATATATATATATATATATATATATATATATATATATATATATATATATATAGTTAGAGTATTCTAATAGTTAATAGTTTAAAAATGTTTTGTCTTTTAGTTATGTAGGTTAAAAACTTTATTGCCACTTTTGAATTAAAATAAATAAAATATGTTAGATTCCAAATATGTGGCTAGGAAGTGTTTTTATGGTTCTCACAATAATAAAAAGTTCTCAAATGATCCTAATCCTAAATATATATATATATATATAGGATATATATATGATATATATATATATAAATATATATATAAGATATATATATATATATATATGTATATATATATATAGGGGAGGATCATTGAGAATCAATTGGTTTTGAAAACAAGGTGGTGGTGGTGGTGGTGGTGGTGGTGGTGGTGGTGGTGGTGGTGGTGGTGGTGGTGGTGGTGGTGGTGGTGGTGGTGGTGGTGGTGGTGGTGGTGGTGGTGGTGGTGGTGGTGGTGGTGGTGGTGGTGGTGGTGGTGGTGGTGGTGGTGGTGGTGGTGGTGGTGGTGTGTGGTGGTGGTAGTCGTAGATAATAATAAAAAACTTCACACTTTCTTACGGAGGTTCTACCATAAATTAGGGTTTTGTGTGACCGTCACTATACGGCAATACACTTGAGTCTAGACGTCGATAAAACTAACTTAAGCGAATGAGATTTCATGATTTTATGTGACAACGCATCACGTAGCCACTTATGAATTTATGATTAAACGTCATTCGTTTCACGTAAAATATATTATGATATTATGTGAACTATACAAATAATTATAATTTCGTATTCATTATTTTATGTGGACTAATCAGGATTCACATTCTTAAACGTTACATGTCAATTTTATTTTGACAAACACACATGTATATATATATATACGTACAGGATGGTGTTCGTTAGTCCTTGTTAGGGTTAGTTAACGCTTGTTAACTTCGAGGGACTTATCTTGCATTTTCCGAAATTTGTTTTCTTTTATATAAAACATTGAGGGACCGACGAAGTCATTATCTAAACTCTATCACTTACTGTGTAACATGTAGAGGGACCATTCTCGCCATTTTAACAAAGTCGAATTAAAAGACCCCCTGGTAACCGTCGTCGACGACCCTCCCGTTTCTGAAACTGCCGCCTTCAATGATCGATCAATGAAACACACTATAATCATTGGATTAATCATCATCAGTGACAGACTATTGCCAGCCTGAGTCGTTGAACACCACAACCCGCAGACACCCTCTTATGAACCACCCGTTAATCCTCTGACAAACACCATAAGGAAGTCCGGTCACCACTGAGTTGCGTATTGTTTTCCGACTGTTCAACCCCTGCCACACCACTATCGACCACTACTCGACACCCCTCGGGGATCGTGAACGCAACAACAACCGCGGAACATCACAGTTCACCTCGGTGTTTGGATTCAAGTTCGTTTGGGTTTTGTTTCGGCATAAAAAACACATAAATATTACATCTCCGATCCAAGGTAAATGATTCTCCATGTTAATTGCACGTTTTCTAGGCCTCGTGTTATGTTTTGAAGATTTTCCAGTGACCGGAAAACAAGCTCCGATGAGTTTAGGGTTTTAGATGATGAAGATGATGCCTGGCTGGGAATTGGCAAAAGAAATGAATTCGGTTTTAAAGCAAAACTCGTGATCTAGCCTAGTGGCTAGTAGCGCCACCCCTGAATCGTGACGTCGGCGGTTCGACTCTCGTTCACTTTTTTTTACTGTGTTTTTTTAAACCCAAATTCCTTGTTCATTAAGTATACAAAACCAGTCTTTTCTGATTTGTAACCAAACCAAACATCTAGCCTAGTAGATTGGGCGCAGGATTATGAACGAGAGGTCACATGTTCAAACCTTGTGATCTTTGGTTTTGCTGTCTTGGTTCTATTTTATTTTTTTATGAACTTGCAAGACCCGAAACCTAGCACCAATCATTTTCTATGATATTTTTGGACCAGAGAAATCCTCGTGGGCATCGTTCTCTCGGTTTTTATCTCGTTGCTTTACATAATTGATTATTTGACAATGAATCATAAGTATACGTATTTGGAAAAACATATAAATATATGTGTTTAGAAATATAAAATGAATGTTTCGGTAACCTTTACATTTGTGAAAAGAAAAACGTATACGAATAATATGTCTTGCCGAAATTCCCAAGATAAACATTTTTTTATACGTTCGGATATATATTTGTATATCTATAAATATATACATATATATATATATATACACACACACAATTTTTTTAACCACTAGATCTTATAAAGATATAATAATTATATTTTTATTCGCATTTTCATGACCCTTATGATTTCGGCTAAACGCCTTCGTCAACTTGATTTGGTTACACGTGTCGAGTTTGGAACTTCTCACACACGTCACGTTGGGATTTACTTGTCATTTAGCGGCCGTCTAGGCTATGTCACTCATGTTCGGACACACACTTACGTATGTAAACTCGATAGGTGCTCGGTAGTTACACAAGACCCAGAATCTTATTTAGATTGTTGCAGCGCACCCTAAGGTGAGTTTCACAACCCCACTTTACTATTTTCTTTTGGGGGGAGTGTAGGTCCAGAAACAATAACTAATCACGATATTTTAATCACAAACGAGTGCGGAATCCTCGTTTATGATTGATTCAAGATAGAGAAGAGAAGAAACACGAAGAAAACGATGATTAAACGTTAGAAACTTGATCTTTGCACACAAGATGAACTTGTCGGGTACAAGATAAGAAATCATAAACACCTCTCTCTCGGGTTTACGATCGTGAGCACTAGTGATCGTAAACACCTCTGGCTGCCTCTCACTCAATCGTAAACTAGCATCCCAAATGAGGAGGTCAAGTGGTCTATATATAGACCACCATTGGGTTTACTATTGGGCCCCTTTTGGATCATAAACCCAATAGTAAACCCAAGCCCGATCATAAACTAGCCTAAATACAATAGCAAACTAGCCTATGATTCTAATGAAACCCTCTAAGCCCAGCCCAACTTATTTAATATTACAAGCCTCATAATCTAGCCTCTACAATCTTCCCCTAGGCTTGTGATATTAAAAGTCTTCGATCTTTGAAAATCTTCTTCTTGACTGGCTGGCAAAGATGCTGATGAAGATTCTTTCCGCAGAAATCTTCATTGGGTTTCATAAAGGGCACTTGGGACTTCCTCTTGATCAGCATCAGCTTGAACTTCTTGAAATGAACAAGCAATGAAATGGAGGACTCTCATTGACTTGCTTCTTGAAAGAACTGGTTCTTGCTGAATCTTCGGTAACTGTCTTGAATTTCCAAAACAATTAGAGGTTAAATTTTAAAAAACCTCTAACTGTGAAGAACTTGATTGTAGAACTTTAAACTTCATGAACTCTGACTGCTCTCTGTATCATTTTCTTTTTCAAAGATTGGCTTGAAAATCTTCAGCTTCCCCTAAACACGTGAACATCTTCTTTGAAGCTCTTTTGAAGCTTTTGGAAACTTGTAAAGACACCAACAACTTCCCCTGAACAGTTGCTTTTCCAGATGGAAGTCTTGTCCGGCTGGTTCTTTAACTTTGAGCAGTAGCAGCATCTTTCTATCATCAACCTGTCTGACACACATTTGAAAAATATACTCCACCAAAAATTTGATGACTGGTCTTTGGGTTAGAAGGTAATTATCATATGTTCGGTTGATTCAAATTAACATAATTTTAACCAAAAACCCTAATATAGATTACGGGTTTTCTATAAAAACTTCCCCTGAACCCAAAGACCTCTAAAGACTTCCCCTTAGCTGATAACTTCCCCTCAGCTAAGGACTTCCCCTGAGATAATACATATTATCTTCGAGTTCCCTTCAGATACTATGTATTATGGAAGTCTTTTCATTAGATAATAAGTATCATCCTCGAGTTCCCTTCGGATAATACTTATTATCCGACCTCCTTCCCCTAAAAATTTGTCAAGATCTGACGGAGGAAGTCTTTTCCATTAGATAATAAGTATCATCCTCGAGTTCCCTTCGGATAATACTTATTATCCCATATTCCTTCCCCTAAAAATTTGTCAAGATCTAACGGAGGAAGTCTTTTCCATTAGATAATAAGTATCATCCTCGAGTTCCCTTCGGATAATACTTATTATCCCATACTCCTTCCCCTAAAAATTTGGCAAGATCTGTCGGGGGCATATTGTCATGCATTAAAACCCATGAAAAACATATTTTGACTTCTCAAATCAACCTGGCCAAGACGAAAACACACCAAAAAGAACTTAACGACTCACACACGAAAGATAAAAACTAAACAAATACTTACCAAACCAAACATGAGAAAGTTTACAAGGGATCAAACCGTATGAATCTGACTGAGGAACCCTTTTCAACTTCAGTTACTCGACTAGTCCAGGTGATTGCCGGTATGTTTGTCCGCTTTAAACTCAAACCCGTTTAATCCCAACCGAATGCGTCATGTTTAATATAGTACAATATTACCATTATGTTTAATTGTCCCCACACCCAAGCGTACACAGCAAAACCTATCCAACCTCAGAGTTTATTGAGGATTCACAAACCCCCAACTTGAGGAACCATGCAACACCGTTATGACTACCACTTATTTCATTAACCATCAGTTGGTGATCAGGTCGGCCGCTAAGCACGCAAAGAAGACCAACTGAGTGATTATTTATTCTCTTTTCTTTTTCTTTTTTTTTTCTTTTCTTTTTATTATGTGGTGTAGCCATGACAGCAGAGACATGGCGTGTGAGAGAGTGAATACTAGATAATTACCACTCTTAACCCGTTTTTGCTGGGACTCAGTTTTTTGAACCATGTAAACTAGGATGGGAATCTAAACATATATAGAGTTTAAGTTCATTGCACTTACATTGGTGGTCATAAGATTAGGTCGAGCCTACCGAGCATATCTCCGTGGAGCTTGCCTTTCACTTCCGCCTTACGCGTGTCAGCCATCTCCAACTCGGACATTCATTTTACTTCCCCTAAACTTCTCAAAAACAAGACACAAACAATTAAAAATTGAAAAGCACACTATTTTTGAGGGGTCAACTTTTTCTTCATTTTACATTTCTTCCCCTTGCTTTTTGATTTTTAATGTCACAATCTTGTGAACATCATCATTTTTTTTTTAATTTTTTTTTAATTTTTTTTAAATAAAACACACAAACACACTTAAAAGAACAAAACACAAAATTTTGAAGATATCTGGCCAAGCTAACTTTCAAAGTATTGATTTGAAAATTTTTGAAAATTGGGTTTCATGACATGCACACTTCATTGCATCTGAGGTCAAACACTTCAACAATCAATCACCAAGTGAACATTTTAGGAAATTTAGTTTGACTCAAAACACCCTTTGCTGCCTCATCATTCAAACAACCAAGTTAAGAGCAGTACCTTTCATGCTGAATTAGACCTTTTACCTCTCAATGAGACATACATTCCATTTATAGATTACTTGACATGACATGAAGATATGTCTCCTAAACTGTGCCTGGAACAATCACTTATCAACAAACAAATTAGTAATAAAACGTTAGTGATAATCCTCCTTGATCGTTCCTGCACAGAGTGAGAGATTAGTTAGCTAACAGTACCCAGGCCATTGTTTTTCTGGGTACCCCTGAGGAATCAATGAATGAAATTTCTTTTAAAAACATTCCTTTTGAAAAATCAGGAAGTTGTGATGGAGCTGCCTTGATTTTTGGTTTCCAAGTTCCAGGTGATTTAACATTTGTTTTAGTCACTCATGGAGTTGTGACTTTAGGTATTTCAACCTTCTTCGTTTTAGATTCATTTTTCAAAACAGTTTTTGTTTTAGTCACTTTTGGAGTTGTGACTTTAGGTATTTCAACCTTCTTCATTTTAGAATCATTTTTCAAAACAGTTTTAGTTACCTTAGGTTTTTCAAGCTTTGGTTGTTTTGAAAATGGTTTCTTCACCTGTTTTTGAAAATTTTTGTAACTTGGAAAGCTGTTGTTTTGATTTAAAGATTTTCTTTCAGCTTTGGCAGCACCCCAATGTTGATCAGAGGGTTTAACCTTAGGAGTAACAGTCTTCATTGCCTTAGGTTTCTGCACCATCATCGGCTTAGACTTCACAGACTCCTGAGATGAAACCCTTTGCTTTTCGGAAAATAGGGTTCATAGGGGCGATAAAGACAGTTTCTAGCAATATGACCAGCAATGCCACAATTAAAGCAAGTTTGCTTCTTTAGATAGAAGTCAGACGTGTACCCATTTGTCTTTGGTGGCATATATGGAGCTGGTTTGCATTGTGCCTGCTTCTTTGCTTTGTCTGCAACTCCAGATTTGACTTTCTGCTGGATCCTCAAAGCCTGTGTTGAACCTGTCCTCATCGTCTTTGTGCTCTCTGGATTTTCTGATGAAGAAGCACCATTCTTGCAACTGCACTTACAACTGCATGAAGCAACTGAAGAAATGGGAGACACAGCTACTCCCTTGAGTTTTTTATTCTTCACTCCAGCTGTTGGCTTCATACTCGGATGCTTGATGGTGATCTTTGGCCTCTCAACTTTAGGTTCACTTATCACTCCATCGGTTATTCCCTTGAACTTGGAGGAGAAGGATGGTAATTCATATCCTACATCTGGTTCTTGGTCAAACATTGATCCAGATGTCATAAAGATCTTCCCCTCAGGCCGTGTCGTCAAGATCACCTTTTCCCTTTCGACTTTGTCAATTACCTTGAAGTATGGGGTTTCAATTTCAGGGTATGGTTTCAACTCTATCCCAGCCTCATCAGACTTAGAGTTGTGACATCTGTTATACTCCTGGCACTCAGCATCATCTCTTGATACGTCCTCTATTCTCCCTTCACCATATGTCATGTTTGCCTCGTTGTCTATTTCCTCTTGAGTCAATGGTGTAGTTCCAACCAAGACACTATCAATAGGAGGAGCAGCTTCTTTATAATCAGATTTGGTTCGTTCAACTTGATCCTCACTAAGAAGTATTCCTACAATGTCTCTGGGAACTGGTGGAGGAATGATGTTGTTTGCAGACAGAGACTTATCAGACTTTTCTGACCCACACCCAGTTTTATCTTTCCCAACTTGACCAGTCACAACAGCATGTGACAATTCCTTTCCAGCATCGAGCATTCTTTTGTTTCTTTCCTGATTGCAATCATACTTGACCTACAGCTCATCAAATTTTTGTTGCTGTTCAGTTAATTTCTGTGTAAGCTCAGATATCTCAATCCTAGCCCGATCATATAAGATAGTCTTCTCCGTTGCTAGCTTCTGATATTTCTCAATGTCTCGTTTCTGAGCTTTTACCTTTTCCTCATTCTTTTGCCATCTACCCTTAAAAGAACTCCTCTCGCATTTTGTCTCAAATAATTCTATCTGATAATTTTTACAAATTTGCCTAAGTCCAGGAATTATACGAGCACAAGTGGGATTGTGACATATCTCAGTTTTGTCAACTTCATCTGTGAAATCATCTTTGTCCTCAACTATATTCTTTTCTTCAACCACTGAACTCATTATGCAGCTTCTGAAATTTTTGAAAAATCAGCAAAAACGGCAAAATCACTATTCAAAGAATAGTGTCAAAAACTTAAAACTGAAAAACGGAGGCCTTCGGAGTGGAATTTGGGGGTCCAAACGAAGCCCTGGACGTTAGTCTGGGGTAATTCTGGGGCTCGGTGTCACGAACGTCGTGTTCAAATTTGAGCTTCTAACTCCAAACGAGTCAAAAGTTACGTCCGTTTCCGTGAAAGTGTGAAAAATGACTTTTTGCCGCAAACCCTGTTTCCGATCGTAAACCCTGTTTACGATCGTAATCTCCCGTTTACGATATTTGACAGCCTGGCCGATCGTAAACACCACCGGGTCGTAAACACTTGATCGTAAACGACGATTCCGATAAAACCAAATCGTAAACGCCTGATTTCGATTCAACTGAATCGTAAACTCCCAATTACGATCCAAAAATGTCGCAAACTCAAAACACCGGGTCGTAAACACGATAAAAACGCAGTCTTGAACTCGTAAACACCCAAACAATGAAGATCTTCAACCGAAGAAGTCGTAAACACGGAAAAACCCAGAAAAACTGATCGTGAACACGAAGAACAGCAGCAGATCTGATCGTAAACACCTCCAGCAGCTTCAAATCTTCAAAAACTCGAACTTTTTCAGAAAAATGCTTGAATCCAATATCGTGAGAACCTCGAAACACTTGTTTCTTGGCTCTGATACCAATTGTAGGTCCAGAAACAATAACTAATCACGATATTTTAATCACAAACGAGTGCGGAATCCTCGTTTATGATTGATTCAAGATAGAGAAGAGAAGAAACACGAAGAAAACGATGATTAAACGTTAAAAACTTTATCTTTGCACAGAAGATGAACTTGTCGGGTACAAGATAAGAAATCGTAAACTTGAACTCTCTCCCTAGTAATCGTAAACAAGCATACTTGTAATAGTAAACTCATGGGGTTTATATAGCCATCCCATGAGTTTAGCCCTAGGGCTCTTAAACCCTAATCATAAACCCAAGCCCATGCCCATATACCCCGATGAGTAAACTAGCCTAAACATAATAATAAAACTAGCCTACTAATCTAATGAAACCCACTAAGCCCAGCCCAAACTATTTAATATTACAAGCCTCATAATCTAGCCTTTACACAACCCGTGTTAAATTTTGAACAAAAGGTTTGTTTTTTTTTCATCGCACTATTAACAGTTCTGGTCAACAAATACATCTTTAAAATTTGACATTGCACAGTCCATTTGTGTTAATTTACAAAATTGAGCCAGATTCTGATTACAACATATTTACAGTTACTAATTTCTGTTTCATGTTTTAGTACAATATATTATTATGTTTTAGTACAATATATTATTATCATGATATGCTTTTATGCTTATGCATACTTTATTTGTGTGGTTATGAGTTTATGACTTCTCTTTCCTCTTATTACATACCTCCTATGCTTTAAGTAATGTTATTACTTCAACTTCTCATCTGATACACACTACACACTACAGATTTATCTCATTGAATATATATATATTTCCATATTAAAAAGTTTCTATTCCTTTAATCTACTAGGATGTAATTCATACGTTTTGTCTTTTTCAACTAGATAACAATCAATGGAGGTAATTCCTATTGAAAATCTTGACCTAGCAAAGTACTGAAAATCCATCTCTTTATTCTTGGTTGTATCAAATATATATTAACTGTGTATTTATATCCACATATATACAGGTTTGTGCCTACCACTACCATAAGTGACAAGACCGCAAGTGCTACTGCGATACTTTACGATGAGGCCGCACAATCAGTTGTAGGCCAATCATGTTCTGATTTTGTTACAGGTCTTCCAGCTGCTGATCCAATGATATTACCCGAGGCTCTACTCGCAACCAGGGAAACATACTTCACGTTTTTTCTGAGGATCAAGCCAAACACGAAAGCGGGGATCACGACTTTCATCATCGAAAGAGCCGAACCCATTTCCCCTGCCTCTGGTTCGTAACCCCTCGGACACCCCAGCTTGTAACTGAAACAAACCGCCAAAGTTCTATTACCGGTGTCAGCAGACCTCTTTTTCAGGGCACAGGTACACACAAATTCAAAGTTTACTTTTATTTTTTTAAACCTCATGTAAGAAATACATTAAAATACAGTTCATTCTTGCAGCGTGCTATTCATTCATTTTTAAGTTACCCTGTCTTCCTATCTTTATTACAAACTAGAATAAACCAGATTTTTTTTTCAAGATTTCCTCAGTTACCTGAAAAAAAAATCCTCCTTTAAAAATCTAATTACTAAATTAGTACTTTATTTTGTTACATTTAATAATAATCCTTTATTCACGTGCCACAACATCACCTTCAGCAGAGAGAGCCAAGAAACAACGTCATGAATAATCTCATCTAGCATCACCTCCCTTTGAAAAGACTGCTGTTTGTAAAATAACTATGCTATAACTTCATGGTTTGTTTGTAAATTTAGCTTATCTCTGTATAATATTAGGTTTATTATCTACTTTGTAACTTGCAACGTGTGACTTTCTCCGTCTATTATAAGAACGTTCTGTACATTGTGCTAGATTATTGACACTGAACCATCCTTACCATATAAAATTTTACTATCTTTTGGCAGCTGAAAGTCATAACGGTTGAAAACACTTTAGTCCTGTTTAGGAAGCAAGTGTTGCGACTTACCTCCTACGTTTACAACCAATAACTTGCTACCATATTTCCGCGGCAACGCGCGGATGATCTCTAGTTGATAACATATATAGACGGGATACAGTCATACACTTGGTATATATCTAGCTATCACAATAATCATGGCACCTACAACTTGGGGGTGCGGATTGAGTGTGACAAAGTTATTGGAGTTAAAATATTACTAGCTTCCCCATAATGTTAAGAGTTTGAACCCTGTTAAGATGCTTTTGATGTAATTTATTTGTACGATTAGGTGCATACATAGTAGTTTAACATATTACTTAATTAGGGTGGCGGCAGGTGTCAACCAAAGATCGGCTCAAGGTTTGATGAGGCCAATACCGAGACTTGGTAACAAAGAAGCAGTTCAATTGTCAATGAACGGAGACGTCGTTCAATTGTGGTCTAATTTATTTATATAAGTTTAATGTGTAGCGGGCGTTTTGGAGAGCTATAGTCAGTGGCGAAACTTGGAAATATCAAGTCCGACGGGCCGGGGTCTATTAAATTTTTTTTTTCTAACGCCAATTTTTTGGTAAACGGGGGGTCAAAACTGAAGTATATCGAAATTTTTTACACGAAAATTATATACCCCGTTCATCGCAAAAAAAAAATTCGGGGGCTCGGACGCCCCTCCTGCCCCTTAAATGCTGCGCCACTGGCTATAGCGCCCCATAACACCCGCAACACTACCCCGAGACTCTATAAGGCAAAAATGACCTCTAAGCATTATCTCCATGACGCCTCATTTGCAAAATGTGATTGGCCATTTAAATTAAGAGATTTAAAAATATAAAAAAAAACAATAACAATGCAATTATGAGAGGTTTTGGTATATATCATTTTTAACTATAAATCCCGTGATGAGTTGCTTGTTACATGACGTATAAGAGAAACTTTAAACGACCTAAAGAGGAACTTTAAACGACGGTTTTTCTAACAATTAAATCAACATGACATATTATCATCAAACAAACTGTTGCCGCCATACCACCGGCACTCCGACAGCCGCCGCATGTTCTAAAGACTCCACTTGCCTTTTCAAAAACTTCATGTAATGAACAGCCTCCTCCAAAACCGACGCCGTATCCATCTTCATACCACCGGGCACCATTCTCTGAAGCATCCTAATCCTCTCGCTGATCCTCTCCCTCCGGTGCCTCGCCGCAGTACTCTGCGGATCCTTCGATATCTTCACGTTTCGTCTCTTCGGTGCAGGCTTCACCGATTCCAGATCGATCCGCACCGGCTGCAACGCCGCCATCCCGAATATCATTTCCCTCATCGCCTCCGGCGTGAACTGCGGTGGTGGGTGGTGATCGGAGGAGGATTCTGTGGTCGGTGAATAAGAGAATGGGTCAGGAATAGGAAGCTTGTGTGGCTCCATTGTTAGTTAATTTAACGGAATTAGGGTTAATATTGTGTGTAATTAAAGGATGAAAACCAGTTGTGGAGGACTATATATCGAATAGGTAACGTGAAGTCTATAAATAGGAACTTCACCGCTCGTATTTAATGTAATTTTATTGGTTATTTGATGCGATTTAAAATCTATACGTATTTTAAGTTCACGAATTTTAAAATAAAATAACAGTATCTTTTCTATTTTTGGTATAAGCGGGAGCGGCCTTATCTTCGAAGTAAAGTATTACATCATAAAGATATAAACATGCAACACACTTCTTTTAATGGTGATAAAGCAATTGTGGCGATAATATTATAAAGAGTAAATTACACCAAAGGTCCTTTATGTTTTACCTAAATTTTGGATTAGGTACTTTAATCAAAGTAATTACACTATATATCCTTTATGTTTTATATTTGTTTCGGAGAAGGTCCTTTATCACTAACGAAGTTAAAATCATCCGTTAAGTTAGGGACATTTTTGTCATTTTACAACATCTTTTAATAAAACCTTTAAAATAGAAATTATCCTTTTTCTAAAAATCACAGACGTCTTCTTCTTCCTTCGTTTTGCTAAAGCTCAAATGTAACAGAACAATCCAAAATAGAAAAGTACATCTAGGCCATCAAACAATGAATTTTTCTTAATCCAAAATCAAAACAGAAACATTTTTTATTCGAAGAACCGTTAGA
>JBCNJP010003764.1:0-13803 GCA_039602395.1 Deinandra increscens subsp. villosa | reverse complement strand
TCCAAAATATTTAAAGGAATAAGGTGAAACTCAGATACATAATAATGAAGTAGATATTTATTTGAGTGATGGTATGGTAATATTGAAATAAAGATAGATGATAACACTTTTGATGTTTTAGGTTGGTGGAAAATAAACTCGATGAAGTTCTCTATTATATCTCAAATCACTAAACATCTTGTAACATCCCGAATTTGCTTTGTTTTAATATTGTTATTTTATTTCAGGGTGTCGGTTGGATAAGTACGGTTAATATTCAACCCGGCATAATTAGTGGAAAATATTAGCTTCTAAGATTAACACTTTAGTGGCTAATAATTGAGCAGGTAAAGTTTAAGGGGTTAAACGAACTTATTTAGTTGTGTCATTGATTTTAATTGTTAACAATAATAGAGGGACTAGAGCTGTAAATGTGGGTTAAAAAAAAGAAATCTACAAATCTCCTTAGGAGATTCACGATCGGGAAAAAGGAGAAAAGTAGGGTTCTTACTCAACCTGGTGATTCAAGGTCGAATTGAGGATAAATCCTTGGGGGGGGGGGGGGGGGGGCAAAATTTGGAAGAGGGGGATCTTAGTTCATCATACTCATCTTGATTGTTAGTCTATTTTCAAGTAAATTGTTAACCCATTTTGTGTGATTCAATGATTATCATCTAGAAGTTAAATTGAAGAGGGAGATAGGTTATATACTCATATGCTTAGCTTATGCATGCTTTTACCTTGCATGGTTGTAATCTTATGATTTTGGTAGAAGTTGTGATGGGAGTTTAGACCCATCACCTAGAAATCGAATTTAGTAGGAGGTAGGGTGATTGGGTCGATTAATTGGATCAGAGAGAACCTTGGTTGTATGGTGAAATTGTTAAATTTATTCATAGTGAGAATTTGATATGTATTTTATTAATGATGGTTTGGGTTGGTAGCTTATATGCTTCATATTAGCAAGAACATTATGAATGCCTACAAGGTGTTTGTGGAAATGTCTAAAAGAAAGTGGATGTTAGGTTAGGCTGATTTCACACAATTGGTTGGTATTGTATGCTATGTGATGATAATTATGATTGATTGACCAGTTAATCTAAGTAACCAAATTGTTATAGGTGAAGCAGGAGGAAGCTTGTGACAACTCGGTCAATCCATATTCATTTAAACCCGACCCGAATTCGAAATTCTATTTCAGTTATTTTTATTTCCATTAAACGCGAAAACTTCAGCAAACCAAACATATATAGTACTTGTGGGAAATAATAAGCACGAGTAAATAAATGTAAGGTTTCCTGAAAAGTTTAAGGCTAAAATGCGAATCTGATCTTTCACGCGAAATTCGGTGTTAACCAGAAGTCTAGAAAATTATAAAAGTATGATATTTTATATCCCAAAGTTAGAAATTATATAAAAGTAATTTTTAAAATTTTTGGGGTTAAAAGTGTCAATTTATCAAAGTTCAGGGGCTAAAACTGCAAAAATGAAACATCAGGGGCTAAAAGTGTAAATCTGCCAAAATCACTTTAGGGCGGTACGCCCCAAATGTCTAATTTCTGGGCGGTACGCCCCAAAACGTGCAGACGTGTTTCTAGGCTGTTTACGTGTTTCAGCCTCGTTAAACCCCCCCCCCCCACCCCAAATCGTGTCAAAACTGCCGATTAGTCACCATTAGACGTGTCTTCACTGGTTTTCGCCCCTTCCATCATATAAACCAACCTCTAGAACTCAAAATCAAGCTTTAATTTCATAGATCACTCTCTCAAAAACCCTAATTCGTACCAGATACTTGGTTGCTTCAATTCGTTCGACTCAGGAGCTCTCGAGGTCTAAAAATCTACAGTCCTCCTCTATTTGGTATGTAGAACAAAAGCCCTCTATCAATTTCTGTTCATATCCTTGTTTTAATCATGTTCCAGAATTTGCTTAAAAAGCTAGGGTTCTTGAACTTAATTTCTAAAATTGGAACAAACCTTTGGGAATTAAGGGCTGTAATTTTGGGGATCTTCATACGAACACATAATAAAAGAAACCCCTAAGTTAATTTCATAATTGGAGAACATTTTTTTTCAAGTAAAAACGGTATTATACGACGTTATAATGCCCAAATTTAACAAACGGTTATGAGTTGGAATTTTAAACTTTAGGAGATATCTTTATATACCATCAAGATTAAACTCTGTGTTTTTATCATTTTTCGAGCACGTTTGATATTATTCATAAAATTGATAAATACAAATATTTGTTAAAAACAAATATATATACACACACACATATATATATGATCATAAAATTTAAATATTTGTTATTTTATGATTATATATGTATATATATAACTTTACAAACATTATTATCATTATATATGTATTTTATAAAAATATATATATTTAAAAACATAAATTAATATACATATTTACAATTATTAAATATATTGTTATATACATATATATCAAGATCTATAAGTATTCATAATTTATATTTTATGAAATATCATTTTTATAAAACTATGTAGAACTCGCGCGGACCGGAAGGGTAAACGCCTGTACACTGGGTTTCCTGGCATAGGTAAGGATGTCGCATAAATCACTCGTTGGACCTGGCAGACTTACCTGGGGATTCCTGGAGTGAGTGTTTACTTATAGGAAAACGCGTTTTCATATTATCACTAATCTTTGTTTTAATCAATACAGATATAGTCTTTTGACATAATAATAAAACCTTACACTCTTCAAGAACCCTGTTCTATTGAAACTATTATCTTTGTATTTATTTAGCCTATTTATGTTAATAGGCTAAACTCAAGGTCTATCATTATCACTCTCAGCGTTATCATTCATCCTCAATCCGCTCATCAAGTGAGTACTCATACCCCCTTTTATTACTGTGGGATATTATGCGATATAAACTCTTGTTTATTAGAAGGGTGATTCCTTTAATCAAATGATGACTAGAGTAGTGAGTATTAATAACCACTTTCTCATTTTGGGGTGCAACATGTATATCATATATCTAAATCCTAAATCTTTATTTCTTATTCGAAATCACTGCGATTCTATGATATTATGTGTGTTCTTTATTATGTGTATCTATGTCTAATATCTAAAGTGTGGAAATCGTAAATCTTAAATCATGAATGGTTAGTCTTTATTCTTTTGTGTACCATTAACCATCGTGCCGTGGTAACAATGATAGATACAGATCTATTGGTTGACAACCCACCTAGGATATTGAGACATAATCCTGTCTTCAAATAGGTGATTGCTCCCTTATTGTCTAGGTTTAGTTACACAACATCTATATGTATGAGTAGTGAATGGATAGTCTTTATTCTTTTGGATAGTCTTTATTCTTTTGGATAGTCTTTATTCTTTAGTGTAATCTTTTATAATATATCATATGAATAAGTACTTAATGGCATAAATCACTGACTTTTCATATATATAACTCTATGATTACTCACCAACTACTATTGTAGTTGACACTCTTTTTTATACATGTTGCAGGATGACTACTTGGATTATTTGACTGATCACGATATGGTTGCGGACCTAGATAAAGACACTAAATCAATGCTTGATGTTTATATTTAAATTATTGTACGAATATTTGTTTATATATGAAAATGGCATGTTTAAGTATTTGGTAACTATTACTAGTTGTCATGTGCATCTGGACAGTCGTCTCGCCCTGACATATTCCGCCGTCGGTTGAGGTGTGACAGATTGGTATCAGAGCCTTGGCTATAGGGATCTAGGTTATTAGAACTGGATGACCTAGACTATACCTTAGGTGTCCCGCATGATTCACTCATGTTAGACTGCCTATTATTATACTCTGTCTTTAGATGCTACTTAAGCTTGCCAGCTTAAATCTCGTTTCCATCGTAACACTTGACACACACTTATTCCTTAAACTCTTAAAGCTTCCTAGCCTTTCCTAATAAAGGGTACAGTATGTGCCAATGTAGGGTTTGATATTTTATATATTTATCTTGATTTTATTTAAATTCTCGTCGGTGTTAAGATTCTTAGCAACAGACATGTAGTAACTAGAAGGGTGGATATACAAGTAGCTAAGTATTTTGTTTCGGCTTGACATTTTGTCTTACCGTTGCAATCCTTGGTGAAAGTATTGAAACTTATTAGGCCAAAGCATGCCATGGTAAACGTTGTTAAGAATTATATTAACCCTGATAAGTCAACGTTGTAGTTTCCCAATCGGGAGATGAAGACCATTCCATTATGTTTTAAAAAGACAACATGATTTGATTTTGTAATCTCGTGACTTATCAAATTCATATATATATTTTTCCAAAATGATCTCACATATTTCATCGACACGTTGTTTCTTGATACCTCCTCACATGTTTAACCCGGCGGAATCTCTTGTTCTCTACCACATCTCTTGTCAAATTATATTCATTACTTCTAATCCAGCCTTTATCAAAATCTATGATTTTGAAAAGCGTCCTCTTATAGTCTTATGTTTCAACTATAAAGTCAATACTCATCATATCACAATTCTAAACACATAAAGTTTCATCACCTTGATTATCACTTTTGTTATATTTCTTACCTCGTGAATGATTTCTTTCCCTCTATAATGAATCACGACAATCATCACCGAATTCACGAAGCAGCCCAACAGGTAGCTCAACAAATAGCAGAGGTTATCCCTGATCTAATTCAGGAAGCTCTCAATGCTAACCTTGTCAAGGATGAACCTGTCCTAAAACACCGTTTGCTCCAAACACTGCAAGTCATGCAACCTTGAAAAGCACGATGACTTTAAAAGATCTAATGATCTACCACAGAGTTTTAAAACCCTCAAAATCTCCACCAGAAAGGTTAATAGGAAGAAGAGGAAGTCAAAACATCTTACTACTGTTCCTGTTACCCCTACTACTAAAATTGTCCCTATTGTACCACCATCTAAGAAACCTTACCTCGGGTTTCATCCTGAGTGCAACACGTGTAAGCTTCACCACCCAGCTAATTCGATTTGTCGGCAATGTCACACATATGGTTGCTATGGTCACCCCATGAACACATGTCGTAAATCAGTTCAACCTCAAATGATTCGAGCCATGACACGTGTGCTTGATCAATTCACTGTTGCATCTCAAACTGCAAAGACCTTTGTGCGTTATTTCTACCAGTGTGGAGATCCTAATCATGTTCGTAAAGCCTCTCTACAAGTTTTCACCAACAAAACTTTCTCAAATAAAGATGCTAATCCTGGAGCTTCGTCAGGAACTTCCAATATGGATATTATCTGAAGGACTTTATAATAATATCCAGGAATCACTCAGATCAGCTGAAGATCTTTGTAGTATTTACTTTTGTTCTAGTGATATATTTCACTATCCGCTTTAATAAAATTTTCAGCTTATCCATTTTGAACCTCGATATGCATGTCAGAAAGTTCACATGTTTGGAAATTTATGAGATTTACAAGTTCACATGGTTACGGGATTACATGTGGACAAGTCTATGACTTTATGACCTCTCAAGTAAACAATCTTACATTCATTCAGAACATTAAAATCTCTGTGTCATGAGTGTATCATGGTATTACTTACTATTAGTATCTCCAAACATTCTCATTCATCCTTAACCTCAAGACTCTTACTACAAACATTTGTGTGTTTAAATAAACCACCTACTACCTCGAATTCTGATAGTTTATGACGATAATCCAGCCAGTGGGTTTAACCCATAACCCACTAATACCTGCACAAGAAGTACGTGGTATCTTTGGTCTATATTATGGATAATCATAATAAAGAAATGGAAACCAAAGATATCCTTAATCATTCAGAACTTCTTTAAAAAGTTTCTGAAGACGTATTGGGTCTTTCTTCCCTTTCACGAAACCGGCATCCGCATTGACCTCATACCTAACATTACTTTCGTTGCAAGTCACCTTATCGTCTCTCAAATTCAAAAATCTACAAATTACCAATCCATACCAGAATTCAGTCATTCTCATAATCTTATTCTCGCAATCAATTATTTCTACAAAGATGATTTGTATCCTAGGCTTTAAAAGACAACATCTACTCATATTGTATCTATTCTACCCGTGAGAATAATTTTCAAATCTATTATTATAAACAAATCAAGGTCTCATCTTGATTCAACAATCATTCTTATGATATTCACAAAACTTCAGCATCTATCTAGATAAATTCATGACCTTCTTTATTAGCAATACTCGAGTTACTCTAAGCTCTTTTCTGATTCAAATCATAAACTTTGTATCTAATATGGGGAAACGCTTTGCTAATTAACTCATGAATTGACACTTGGTGATTCAATAATCAAATCATGAATTTAATTTACATTGTTTCCCTTTATACATTCAACTCTCATTTCATAACCTCAACTTTTGATACATGTTCTAAACAAAACTCAATTCCTAAGAATTACTTCATAAACTCGACTTTAGTTAATTCGATTGTCGATTTATGAAAATCAATCATATTACTCAAAATAATATTTATCTTTATTAAATTATGACTTGTAGTACGGGTATTCTAACCTGAAAACGTCAGGTGTCACAATCACCCCTCCTTTTAGAAATTTCGTCCTGAAATTTTCGAATTCTTATCGGACGAAAACAAATGAGGGTATTTCTTCTTCATTTGATCAGCTCGTTCCCAGGTGTACTCAGGTCCTCGCCTCGAGTTCCATCTAACTTTAACTAGCCTGATCTTACTTCGCTGAAGCTTCTGCACTTTCCAGTCTTCAATCTCAACTGGTTCTTCAGTAAAGTTCAGTTTGCTATCAATTCGTACTTCCTTTGACGGTATGATCAGCGTCTCATCAGAAAGACATTTCCTTAAGTTAGATACATGAAATACGTCGTGGACGCCACTGAGTCTATCTGGCAGCTTCAGACGATAAGCAACGGGACCCACTCACTGGAGAAATTCAAATGGTCTAATGTATCGGGGACTGAGCTTCCCTTGCTTACCGAATCTAATGACACCCTTCCAAGGCGAGACCTTTAAAAACACCATGTCTCCAACCTCAAATTCCAAAGGTTTCCTTCTGTTGTCAGCGTAACTCTTCTGCCTAGCCCTGGCAACTTCCAATTGACTCTTGATTTTAGACACCTTGTTGGTTGTTTCCTGAATTATCTCAGGGCCAGTTAATTCCTTTTCTCCGATTTCTGTCCAACAAAGAGGAGATCGGCTTTCTACCGTATAAGGCTTCAAAAGGTGCTGCCTTAATACTAGCATGATAGCTATTGTTATATGAGAATTCTGCTAACGGTAGATGAGTGTCCCAACTTCCACCAAAATCGATTACACAAGCTCTAAGCATATCCTCGAGTGTCTGAATGGTCCTTTCACTCTGACCATCTGTTTGTGGATGATATGCCGTGCTTAAATCCAATTTGGTGCCCAATGCTTTATGTAGTGATTGCCAAAATCGTGACGTGAATCGTCCATCCCTGTCTGAAATAATAGAAACTGTCACACCATGACAAGATACAACCTCCTTGATATATATCTTAGCGAGCTTCTTCATTGAATCCGTCTCCTTAATTGGGATGAAATGAGCTGATTTAGTTAGATGGTCAATGATCACCCAGATGGTGTCATGATTACGCGATGTTCGAGGTAATTTGGTGATAAGATCCATGGCGATTCGTTCCCATTTCCATTGTGGGATTTCTGGTTGTATAAGCAGACCAGAAGGTTTCTGGTGTTCCGCCTTTACTCTGGCACAGGTAGAACACTTACTTATGTAAGTTGCTATGTCACGCTTCATGTTTGGCCACCAATAATGTTTCATGACATCTTTATACATCTTATCAGAACCTGGGTGAATGGAGTACTTAGATTTATGAGCTTCATTCAGAATCAACTCACGTAACTTACCCAAGAGCGGTACCCAGATTCGACCTATAAAATATCTAACATCGTTGGTTAAGGCCAAATCATTAATCATTCCTCGAAGATCTTCATTTTTCAAATTAATATCCTTGAGTGCTTCTTGCTGAGCTATACGAATGTGCGAAATAAGATCGAATTGAATCGTCATCTCCATGGCTCTCACTCGCCTCGGCTTATCCCTTTCCTTCCTGCTTAATGCGTCGGCTACCACATTAGCCTTGCCGGGGTGATATCGAATATCATAATCATAATCGTTTAAATATTGAAAAGCATTCTCTAGACTCTCCGTCCCATACGTATTTCTTATCCTTCTGTGTTAATAAGGTTAACGGCTGAGCTATACGCGAGAAATTCTCAATAAACCTTCGATAGTAACCGGCTAAACCTAAAAATTGACGGACCTCAGTTGGTGATTGTGGTGCACTCCAATTCTTGATTGCTTCGATCTTCGCAGGGTCAACATGAATGCCTTTCTCATGGATAACGTGACCCAAGAACTGGACTTCTCTCAGCCAAAACTCACACTTTGAAAATTTAGCATAGAGCTTTTCTTACTTTAATGTCTCAAAGATCAACTTCAAATGCTGCTCATGCTCTTCCTTTGTTCGTGAATAGACAAGTATGTCATCGATGAAGACAATCACGAATTTATCCAAATAAGGTTTGCATACCCTGTTCATGAGATCCATGAATACTGCAGGAGCATTGGTTAGTCCAAAAGACATAACCACAAACTCATAGTGACCATAACGAGTACAAAAAGCAGTTTTTGGTATGTCTTCTTCTGCTACAAGCAACTGGTGATATCCGGATCTAAGATCTATTTTCGAATAGAAACTAGACCCCTGAAGTTGATCGAATAAATCATCAATTCTGGGCAAAGGGTATCGATTCTTGATGGTAATCTTGTTCAGCTCGCGATAATCTATACACATACGGAAAGACCCATCTTTCTTTTTCACAAACAAAACTGGTGCTCCCCAAGGTGAGAAACTTGGTCTTATAAAGCCCTTATCAAGAAGCACTTGCAATTGCTGGGCTAATTCCTTCATTTCTGATGGTGCCAATCGATAGGGCGATCGGGCAATAGGAGCTGCCCTAGGCACTAAATCAATTTTGAATTTGACTTGACGTTCAGGAGGTATACCAGGTAGTTCCTCAGGAAAGACTTCTGGATAGTCTTTCACTACCGGTATATCTTCAATCCTTTGTTCCGCATTCTTCACGTCTATCGCCTTAACTAGAAACGATGGATGACCTTTCTGCAAGTACTTCCTAGCCTTCACGACGCTAATAATATTCAAAGTAGGACCTCGCTTTTCTCCCCGAATGGTTAATACTTCCTTATTAGCAATTGGAATGCGAACAATCTTCTCAAAGCATATCACTTCAGCGTGATTTTTGGATAACCAATCCATTCCAATTACAATATCAAAGCTTCCAAGGTCCACGGGTAAAAGGTCAATACAAAAAGAGTGATTCTCGATGTTCATAGTACATCCCTTAATTACAGTATCTGCCTCTATTTTCCTTCCATTGGCTATTTATATAATATACTTATTTCTTAACTTACTAGGTTTAATACCAAGTAACGGTTTAAATTCTTTAGAAACAAAGCTTAAATCGGCACCCGTATCAAATAACACAGAGGCGTATTTATTGTTTACGGGAAACGTACCGGCAACAAAGGATGGTTCTTCCTGGGCCTCTCTTGCGTTCATCTCGAACGCCCTTTCTTTCACACTTTTGATTCTTTAGCTTGGGACATTCCTTCTTAAAGTGATCAGTAGCTCCACACTCGTAACATTTACGGCTAGAACTGACACCTTTTTCTCCGGTCCTTGATTGGCAATAAGGAGTGTCATGACCGTAACGCTACATCCATTGCGGATTCATCTGGGGCGTCCATCAAGATCATCCAACAGCCAGGATCTATGGTGTTTCCGCCTATGGTGTTTTCGGTGGGGGAATAAAACACCATAGGCGGAAACACCATAGATCCTGGCTGTTGGATGATCTTGATGGACGCCCCAGATGAATCCGCAATGGATGTAGCGTTTTTGCTGGATGTATTTTACCCTAAACCTATATATATATATATATATATATATATATATATATATATATATATATATATATAGGTAAAAGATCCGTGTAGACCCCTTATTTTTTGTAGACCCCGTAGACCCTTTATAAAACTCAATAACACTCATTAAGACTCACTAAAAATAAAACTCAGTTTTGTTAATTTAGTTTTTTTTATTTGCGATAAGCTTTTAAGAACAAAAAAAAGACAATTAAAAAAACAGAAAAACGAAAAATATTAAAAATTGAATATTTTAAGACAATGAGTTTTAAAAATCAATGAGTTTATAACTCAATAAACTCAATAAAACTCAGTGTTGCGTTTAAAACTCATTATTTTAAAACTCATTGCCTTAAAATGTTCGATTTTTAATGTTTTTTGTTTTTTTTAATTTATTTATTTATTTTTTTTTTGGTTCTTAAAAGCTTATCGTAATAAAAAAACAAATTTACAACACTGAGTTTTATTTTTATTGAGTTTTATAGGGGTCTACAGGGTCTACACGGAACCCTTCCCTTATATATATATATATATATATATATATATATATATATATATGTGGAGAGGATCATTTGAGAACCAATTGGGTTTGAGAACTAAAAAGAACTAATCTTAGCCACTAGTTTATATATATGAAAAACCCCCCCATGAATTATAGTGGTCCCCACCTGAAATTAGTGGTGGAGATTTAGTTCTCAAAAGTTCTCAAAATAAAAAGTTCTCATTTGAACCTAACCCTATATATATATATATATATATATATGACACACCTGGCTCTACACTTGGCAATGGAGAATACTTGCAATATTACAAGTAATCATACCTACTATGTAGGTAATGATTACACTTTACACACACACAAGTTTAAATCAAGTGCAACACACTCCCCCACATCACCACCCCCACCTCACGCCACTCTCTCCCTCTCCCTCTCTTTTCGGCCGTAAACTCTCCCCATTCCCCCTTGAGTTCGAAATTTTCATCACACACACACACACAATCTCCATCTTCTTCATGCATTAAGAGATTTGGATATCAAACACTCAAGAATCAAGCAAGGAATATAGATCATACTCCATATCACTTCAAAATCTTCAAGTATGAAGCTTTCTCTCTCTACTCTTTCTCTAGAATTTTGAAGTTTAACTTGAGCTTTGATCCTCCAAAACTCAAATGATAATGATTCTTGAAGCTTTGATCTCTTTGATGAACCTAAATCTTATAAATCTAGTGAGTTTTGTGAAAAAACTTGACAAAAATAAATGGGTAATATTTGGGGTTGAAGAACCCATTTGATTATCTCAAAAACCCATAAGATTTCTTCATGTTTTGTCAGGACCAAATTGGAGCATGCTTGAATGCTTAATAGAGACAAAGAAATGATATGAATGTGTGTATATATATATATATATATGTGAGTGTTATGGATTTTGATATAAATGAAAGATTAACTCTCTTAGATTAAATCTTTACATCTACAATCATATGAATGTGGGTTATACACATGTATGTATACATGCATGTGGGTGTGTGTCAAAATGTATATATATATATATATATATATATATGCATATATATAGTATATATATATATATATATATGTATGTATGGTGTGTTTTCCTTTAGGTACATATACATACATGTATGTATGATTATATGGGTGAAAAGTATACATATGCATACATACATGCATATGTCGTGAATGTGTGTATGTATGTATGTAAATATATATGATATATACATAAAAATAAAAATGATTACCTACAACCTAGGAAAAAGGCAATCTATTTCAAAAGTAATATTTTTTCAAGATTAATAAAATATTCACAAAATAAATTTTAATAAATTTATTAAAAATTCTGGAATAATAATAATTATATATATGTATATAATTTAGAAAAATAAAAGAGATTTGATAAAATGGATTAATACAATTTATTTTGCGAAATTAGGCATAAAAATGTCTAAAATCGGCTTAAAAATGTAATTTTGATTACTTATAAATTCTAAACAGCAATAAAAATATATTTTCATGAAAAAAAATTATTTCTAAAAGTTATATGAATATATATCTAAGAATGATTAATTGTGTCGGGTTAAACTATGTCGCAAAAAGCCGAAGGAATGTCATATTTGGCTTAAAAATTTGTAAACTATTTTTGTAAAAATTTCAAAGGTATATATAAATGATTTATAACCATGTTAATATGTATCGGTGGATACGGTTAATTGGGTTGCTCGTTGAGTCACCAACGGATTGTTAAGAAAATAAAAAAAATAATATTTAGAATCATTATCAAGTCAAGTAAGTTGGAGGATCAGCTTACCCGTTAAAAAGACTTGAATTTCTTATATATGTCCCTTATGAATTATTTAGGGCATTATATTGACGGTTAGAGTTCAAACTACCGACTTATCACTGTGAGTTTCCATAGCCCCACTTTTACTATTTTAATGTTTTGGGGGAAATATGCCTGGTTTATTTTATTGATATAATTAAAGATGGCATGAATCTCATAATTGACATGTGATGGCCTTGAATTTGGTTTAAATTTGTCCCTTGCTGTTTATTTATTTATGCCATAATCATTAGCTCCGGTTAAGGGGCCACTGTTTATATTGATAGATCTATCGGGTGTGACAACCCGCCCCTGGTCAGTCGCGCTGGTCGTATTCTAGATTGGGGAAATATAAATAGAAAGGGGCGTGTGGACGTTTTGGTTTGATTATGGGCTCAATGGTTAGATCACTATCGTAAATCTAGCTAATTTACGTTAAGTCAATATAAGGGGTATTGCATGATAATTATGTCAATGGTAGTTAATGACACCGGTCGTATTATTTATTCCGGGAGCAGGGCTCGCCGAGTGTTTTAATATGAAAACTCTATGGAACTCACCAGCTTAGTGCTGACCGATTTTATTTTTTGGGCATATTTTCAGGGTGATGTATAACGATCATGGATGAGGGCAAGTGCTGGCTGGACTGGCGTTAAAGTTGGCTTGTTTGGGACCGCTTGAGTATTTTGAATAATGTTTCTAAATAAACTTTTGTTTGTAATAATGAATAAATAACGACTTTTGAAAAATAATTTCCTTAACTCAAGTTTACACGACCAAATAATTTTAATTAACGCTTAGTCTATTAATATAATTACCAACTTCCGTTACCACCACCGCTAATGTTTTCCGCTGCGATTTTTGGGGTGTTACAGATCCTTCCCCTATATATATATATATATATATATATATATATATATATATATATATATATGAGAGAGAGAGAGAGAGAGAGAGAGAGCAATGTTGTAGAAATCGCGATTAATCGGTGATTAATCAGCGATTAATCACTTAGCGGCACCTCACCGTCTACGATTAATGGTTTAACGGTCAGCTGGTCAACGACGGTCAACATCGGTCCTTAGCGGTCTTGGCGGCCTTGACGGTTAGCCAACTTTAATAATTAAAAAAATGAAAAACTTAAAATATTGTATTTTTCGACTTTAATATTGTAGATTTGACTTAAATATGTTTGTTTTTTGGGATTATTGAACATATTCGACTTTATTATTGTATTTTTTTTTTACTTAAACGTTTATATAAATACTAGTTTATTACTTTTTAAGGTTATTTACTTATTTACTTATTAACTATACCAAGATATTGACATGTTGGAACATGTAAATGTTTATATATATAGTATTAGGTTCATTTATATATATATATATATATATATATATATATATATATATATATATTTGTAATAATTTAGGGTCTCCGATTAATCACTGATTAATCACGATTAATTCGATTAATCGCTTAACACCAGT